>RJWM01002259.1:0-132748 GCA_004363535.1 Dasyprocta punctata | reverse complement strand
ATTCGGTGCATATATATTTATGATTGTAATCTCTTCCTCTTGAAGTTTTCCCCTAACAAGTATGTAGTGACCTTCTTTATCTCTTTTGATCATTTTTGGTTTGAAGTTCGTATTGTCTGCAAACATAATAGCTACCCCTGCTTTTTTCTGGGTTCCTGTTGCATGGAGTATTGTTTTCCAGCCTTTGATTTTTAGTCTGTGAATTTCCTTTTGAGTGAAATGTGTTTCTTGTACACAGTATATTGTTGGGTTTTGTTTCTTAACCCACTCTGCTAGTCTGTTTCTTTTTATTGGTGAGTTGAGACTATTTACATTGATTGATATAACTGATAAGTACTGGCTCAGCCCTATCATATCTTTCTGTTGTTGGTTTTCTTTATATTCTGTTTACTTATTTGCCCTGCTTAGTAGTTTCCTTTTGTTGTTGTTCTTAAGATTGTGGCTATCTTTGTCTCTTTCTAGAATGTCTTTCAGTACTCTTTTGTAGTGTTGGTTTGGTGGCTATAAATTTCTTCAGTTGTTCTTTGCCATGAAAGTATCTTATTTCTCCATCAGTTTTTAAGGATACATCAATCTGGGTTGAAAGTTGTTTTCTTTCAGGATTTGAAATACTTCACTCCAAGCTTTTCTTAAAGGTTTGTGTTGAGAAGTCTGCTGTGATTCTGATAGGCTTTCCTTCATAGGTGATCTGTTTCTTTTCTCTGACAGCTTTTGTATTTTGTTCTTGTACTGTATTTCTGATACCCTTATTATTACATGTCTGGGTGAGGATGTATTTTGATTATGGTTAATGGGGGTTCTGTATGCCTCAATTACCTGTATTTCAGATTCTCCTTCCATGTTTGGAAAGTTTTCTGCTATTATTTCTGTGAATAATCTTCTCAGGTCATTAGTATTGACCCCTGCTTTTTCATTTATGCCTATTAATCTTATGTTATTTCTTTTGGCATCGTCTTGCAGCTGTTGAATTGTTGTTTCTTGGTTCCTTACTATTTTTAAGAGATCTTTTCTTTTGTGGCCATAAGCTCCCATGCTGTCTTCAAGATCTGAGATTCTATTTTCAGCTTCATTCAAGCAGTTTTTCAAACTTTCCATGGAATTTTTCATTTCTTACATTTCCCTTTGAATCTGTTTCATGCATTCTGTTTGATTCTTATATTGTTCATTCAAGGTTTCCATCATTTTCTTAAGTTCTTCTATTTTTTTATCTTGCTCTTCTTTAGACACACACATTTCTTTAATAATGATTGTCATTTGATTTTTTAGCTGACAGATTATTTCCAATTTGAGTTTCTCTATAGCTTCATTGAGCTGTTTCTTTGCTGCATTTACTATCATTTCAGAAAGTTCAGTTGTGTGACTCCCAGTGTCTTCTATTTCAGTGTCTCTTGGGTTTGTTCTCAGCAGGTTGGGGGATTGAGACTGCCTCTTGGTCTTTCGTTTTGTCATTTTCTTCTGGGATCTATGTGGCTCTGTGTCCTGCGAGGCTGACCCAGTGTTCCCCTGGTAGGTTGTGCTGAGTCACAGGACTGGGTAGAGCTGGATCCTCTGTGCAGTTAGTGAGAGCATACTCCTGGAGTGTGCTGCTGAAGCTTCCACCTTACTGGATGGGGGCCAAGATCTCCCGGACCCAGGCAGCTAGGCAGAGCAGACCCCGAAGTGTAGTGCCACCCAGACCCTGAGTCTGGCTGCAAGGAGTTCAGAGCCTCTGGAGTGCCAGGTAAGCCTGGGCGAGTCTCAGGCCTACAGTGCTGGGGCCTTGCTGCAGGCTGGGTGGGCCTGCAACCTCTGGGACCCACTGTGCCAACCACTCCACTGAACAATGGAGCTCACATGTGCCCTCAGCTCTGATGGGCAGAGCCCAAGCTCTCCAAGGCCCTGCAGCTACGCTGGCCAGTCCCTGATGAGCAGCTCTGGGGACCTGGGCTGTGCTGGACTCAGTACCTCTGTGTCCTGCGAGGCTGGTCAGGCATTCCCCTGGTGGGTTGCACTGAGTTGTGGGACCAGGTAGAGCTGGATCCTGTGTGCAGCTAGTGAGGGCGCACTCCTGGAGTGTGCTGGTGGAGCCTCTGCCTTACTGGGTAGGGGCCAAGACCTCTCGGACCCAGGCAGCTAGGTGGAGTGTACCCCGGAGTGTGGCGCCACCCGGACCCTGAGTCTGGCTGCAAGGAGTTCAGAGCCTCTGGAGTGCCAGGCAAGCCTGGGTGAGTCCCAGGCCTACAGTCTAAATCCATACTCTTACATTCAGTTTTGTGACTAATAAAATTAACATTTTAATCTTCATCTCTCTGATAATATATCTCTATCTCTAGCATATCTGTCTCTATATTTTTATAAATTCAGACAAAGAAAAGAAAGTAACACAAAATATCAAGCCTGGTCTCTGCCCTTTAACATGGGCATAGTAATATAGACAGCAAAACTCTGTGTTATCCCAATCTCCATGACATAGGATGCACTTCCTAGCCAAGATGCTAGAATTCCAAGATCCATTTGAGGTGACATCAGAAGCTGAAAGAGAAGAGGGGACAAAACAAAGACAAGGATGACATCAAAAACTCACTTTGCCACTAGTCACTGATGTAGAGAAATCCAGCTCTAGAGGAGCCCGACACTTGTAGTTGAATAAAAATTTGGGTTCAGATTAAGTCCTTTTTGTTTGGAAAGGACAAGAAGGAGTTGATGATTTCTTTCAGAAAACCTGCCCCTGACTCCCAGGGAGAGCACAGCAGTGACGGCTTTCAGCCCACCAGCTGGGATGGGAAGCAGAGTCTGCAGCATGGGTTCACAGAGTGTGGCTATCCCACGAGAATCACTCAGTTGTGGTCACTAACTGTGTGTGCTCCCCAACCAGGACTGTAAAAGGAAAGGTTAAGATGATTGTCCATTGCTCAGTCAGGACCACTGCAGTCAGCCTCTGGTCCCCAGAGAGCTTGTCTTTGGCCCCTGATCCATAGGAAACTTCACAGACCCCATCGCGTATGCACACCAATGGGTAGGGAGGCAGGAGGTGTGGCAAGAAGCTTCATCCAGGGCCAGGTAAGCATCGTGAGGGGCATAGGACAGCGAGGGCGTTTCTCTGGTGTGCAAAGAGGCACAAAGAACACTCAGTAACCACTGAACAGGCACTTCCGTTTGAAGCAGGCATTTTGAGTAAGAATTAGATGATCTTGACAGCATATTTAGACTTGGGATTGACAATATATTTAGAAGCCCTGCATTTTGGTGTGCTAGCATAGCACATTTTTATATGTCATGTTACAAATAGTCAAGCTGCCTAATTTTTCTAGCTCTTGCCACTCAATTTTATTGGGGTTTGAATAAATTGCATCCACTTCAAAAAGTCTCCGTGTAAAAATGAAAAAAAAAAAGTATGTTTTCAAAGTATGTATTTAAATACTTTTAACATGAGGAGAGCATTCGCACTGTCCCCTTCTGCTTACCCCTCCAGAAGGTCAGGCAGGTGCACTCCAGGCTAATATTTGTGAAGAACTTACACACGATACACGTTTGATAACTGGCAGTAGTGACGGAGTAGGCTTTTGCTTGACTTCGCCACTTGGCGTTATTCACAGACTTGGTCAGGAGCCACCAGTGAAGGGTGCTGTGAAAGCGCCCGGGCACACTTGCCCTGTGTCTTCCCAAGAGACCTCGGCTTATGCTAGAGGAGGTGTAGGCATGGGGGCAGAGGGTACTGTGCGAGCGCCATGTGTGAGATGAGCCCATTTTAAGCGAAACGGCTGCGTGGAGAGCCCCATCGTCTACTTCACAAATGGACAAGTCATAAACCTGCCTAATGACTCGGAAACTTAAAATTGCCCCCTTCATTTTAAAGAATTTTTAATGTTGTCCTCTCCAGTGGGCACCATTAACAAAGGCACCCTTCACTTCTCCACACGCTTTCCCTGCTGACAAGCACGTTTCAGTACAACCAGAGGGGAAAGGACCTCTCAGTGGGAGAAAGATCTATACTGAGAGAGGAGCACTTGCTAATTTCTTCAGCCCACCCAAACCATCGAGCCGGTGAGACTGCAGGATGGGCAGACTGCAGAGAATGTAGAATTTATCTCAGCGGCAACTGCATCTTCCAATCATTTTAATCTCTCGCTTTCTTTTGATACTGTATAATAATACTTTCTTCAAGGAATGTTCTTTAATCTTGTAATTTGAAAACAAATTCTATTTCAGCTATGCTTTCGGTAGGCGACCTTTAATGGTTTTGCTATAGGTAAAACTCTGTCATTATATTCTGCTTCTCCACTCAGCTTTCTGGATATCAAATTGCTCAGATGCTGCAGTTCTTGTCAGTGATAATATTGCCCTTTCAAAATTTCTCTGTAAGTAGGCTGAAAGGATTCATTCGGAGCAGCGGTTTCATTAATTTATTTAAATGCATTCCTCAAACAAAGCAGGTTAGTTGTTTCCAAATGTCAAAGTACAGGAGTAGACTTGAAAATATTCTGCAAAATACAATTGTCCAGTCTTTCCCAGGGAAAGGAGAGAAACTTGTCAGAGAGGAAAACTGAGAAGCAGTCACACACTGTTCCTAAGGGCCACGCATCCTGCCTAAGGAGGAGGGAAGCATTTACTCCCCACTCGGCGACAGAATTGGGAGCCTGCTTTACCTAGGGGACTGTACTCCAGCAAAGTCCCAACTACTCTTCCTAACAGGAGCCACTCCACCTTTGAGGGAGTAGACCGCAGTCAGGTGGTTTTAGTCCTGCAACACTACAGGACCTTAATGGGAACCCTCAGTGTAGTGAATACTACTTGGCCAACTGGGTGAACTGGGGCCCAAAATAGAGGTAACAGAAGACCCCAGAGCAGGCAGGGGAAGATGAAACAGCAAGTGTCGACAACCCGCGGGAGAGGAGGGTAGGCAGTTCTAAAGCACTGGTTCCCATCTGTCATTGAGGGAAGGAATAAAGCACATCTTGTTCAAACATAGCTCTTACCACTCTGGATTTTCAATCACCCAGATGTTTTAACTTTTCTCACTCCCTTACTAAACAAGCAATGACTCCCTATTGTCTACTGAATAATATCTAATCTTCTTAGCACGACATTCAAGACCTTCCACAATCTGACATCAGCCTGCTTTGATATTGTAATTCCCATTACCATCCCCCTACACTTGGCCCAATACACATTCCAGTGAAACTAGACAGCCCTCCATTTCCTATCCACGACAGGGATTTTTGACACTTTTGTGCATTTGTGACAGCTGGAGATCTTTTCTGCTCTCTGCCATCCTCACCGATTCTTCAGTGCCTGGTACAAATGCCTGAAAACTTAGTCTGCACCGCAAGGAAGGTCTTGCCCTTCAGGGTTTTCACAACACTTGGTAGCTCTATAAGACTGATTGCCTGATGATCTGCCCTCCAGAGGATGCACGTCCTGGAGGTGGGTAAAGTCCTTACCCCATCCCTCCACACAGACGTCGCAGTCAGGTCGCCTGGCAGATCTGAAGGAGCACCAACGTTGGGCCCCAACCCAGGAGACTCAGGTATAAGCTATCTGAAGCTGGAGTCCAGGCATGTTTTTGTTTTGTCTTGTTTCTTTCTTTGTTTTGTTTCACGCCATCATAGCCTTTTTAAGTGTCCACGCAGAAGTGCTAAGTATATTCACACAGTGTGCAGCCAATATCCAGAACGTTTGCATCTTGCAAAACTGCAACTCTATACTCATTCAAGAACTTCCTATCTCTCCTCCCCTTTGCTCCTAGCCACTACCATTCTGTCTTCTATCTCTACAGATTCCACTACTATAGATTCGCCATTGAAACCACATGGTGTTTATATTTTTTTATGACTGGCTTACATCACCTAGCATAAGCCAGGCATACGTCGTAAGCATACACCAGAATTTCCTTACACTGTAAACCGGAAAAGCATTCCACTGTATGTAGCTATTACTTTCTTTGTCCACTCATCTGTCATCAGACATTTGGGTTGCTTCTGCCCCGTGGCTATTGTGGATAATGCTGCTATGAACATGGATATAAACATTATCTCTTCAAGATCCATTTTCAGTTCCACTGGCTGTGTACCCACCCAGAAGTGAATGTTTAATTTTCTTAGGAACCTTCATGCTGTTTTCCATAGTAGTGACACAATTTTCCATTCTAATCCATTGGGTACAAAGGTTCCAATTTCTCTTTATCCTAGCTAACATTTGTTATTTTCTGTTTTACTTCTTCTAGCAATCCTAGGGTGTACAGAATAGTAGCTCATTGTGGTTTTTTGTTTTTTGTTTTGGTACCAGGGATCAAACTCACAACCTCGCACCTGCCAGAAAGGTGCTTACACCACTGAGCTAAGTCCCCAGCCCCTCACTATGGCTTTCGCTTGCATCTCTAGTGATTAGTGATGTTGAGCATCTTTTCATGCTTGTAATATAATCATCTTTGAAGAATCAACTATTCTAATTGTGAGAGAAACATGAATTTTTCACAATAAAAATCTTAACCCTAACAAAAAGGTAAATTAAGTTAGGAGGTTATGAAGGAAGTGTTCTTATACATGACTGCCTGATAGCAACTATCACAAAAGATTTTGCCAGACCCACGAGACTGCACGGTAGTTGCCCCAACCTTATACAAAAGTGATTCTACAAAGACATGTACCTAGCAACCACCCTCAACCTCATGCTAACACCACTCTACTATTAATCAGTGTGGTCAAGGATCACTGTTTCAAAATATTTGATGTAATACCTTTTTGGTTTTTTGTTTGTTTGTTTGTTTGTTTTTGGTACCAGGGATCGAACTCATAACCTCATGCCTGCCAGGCAGGCATTTAGCCACTGAGCTAAATCCCTGGTCCTCCTTTTTTTTTTTTTTCTTTAAAACCTCCCTTTTACTCCAACCTCTATGAATACTAGTTTCAAATAAATATCATTATTTTAGGGGATATCTCTTTGATTATTTATGTTTACAAAATATACTTATATTTTAATTAGGTTATGTATCAGATGCACAAATATTTTCTACAATTTTGTAGTTTAGCTTTTCATGCTGTTCATTGTGTCATTTGCTGCACACAAGTTAAGTCTGAGGTAGTTCCACTTGTCTATTTGTGTTTTTGTGGCCTAAATTTTTGGCATTATAACCAAGAACCCATGGCTAATCCTAGTGTCATAAAGATTTTCTCCTATAGTTTCTTCTAGGAGATTTATAATTTTTGATCTTACATTTAAGACTAATCCATTCTGAGTAAATTTTTGTGCATGGAGTAAGAACTTCATCTTCTCGTGTGGACATAGAGTTTTCCCGTAGTCATCTGTTGAAAAACGTTGTCCCTTTCCTATTGAGTGGTCTTCACACCCTTGTCACAGATCACTTCACTATATTTACTGGGTGTCTAGTTTTCACTCTATGAATCTCTACACTAGTCTTTATGCCAATATCACAGAGTCTTGATTACTGTAGTTTTCTAATAAGTTTTGAAATCAGGAAATAGTAAACCTCCAACTTTGTTCTTTTTTCAAGATAATTTTAGCTATTCAGGGTCCTTTCAGATTCCATAGAATTTTTAAGGAGAGTTCTTTCTGTTTCTGCAAAACATGCTGTTGGGTTTTTGAAAAGGGACTGTGCTGAATCTGCAGATCACTTTGGGTAGGCATGGTATTTATTAGAAGCTCTTCAGGAGAGTCTGAAGTATAATCTCTTCAGAAAACCACCATTGCCTCTGTCTAGAAGCCTTGAAAGTGGTCACTAAATGGGAACTTATTTTCTCTTATTTATCAGTTACATAGCACATATTTTATAAGTATTCATTCTCTGAAACAATGTGACAGTAAATTCGGTTTAAAATGTTAAAAGCAAAAGGAAATGAGGCTATGATAAAACAAACAAAAAAACAACAAAAACAAAACAACCCAGCCAGACACTGTAACTGATGAACTGAAAGAGCAAAACCCTACCCACAGTTAAGGCCCCAGTCAGGGACCACACCCTTCACCCAGAGAAGAAAGCAAAGCATGCACCTGCCAGGAAATGAGGGTGGTAAGGGAGTCGGGACCCCAGCCACGGCCAGTATATGCTGGACTCCTAGCTGCTTGTGTGCCCCGTAGTGGCAATGCCCTGTCTACAGGAATTCAAATAGGATGCACTTGAACAATTTTCCATACTGGGGTGGGGCCCGCTAGGGGCCCACAGTTCTTCCTAATATCCCCATAGATAGACTTTTCCAGAAGACCTCTAGCTTTCTACTCTACACAGAATATGCAGCTGCCTACTGTTCTTTTTTTAAAATCAGTTCTTCCCCTGTCTGCCTTTCTCTCTATGTCCCTGTCTCTGTCTCTCTCTCTCTCTCCCTCCCTCCCTGCCTCTCTCTCCCCCACCTCTGTCACACATACACACGCACACACACAGATGACTGACTTTCCCCCGCCTCTCCAAGCACCCCTGGAGCTGAAGCATGCGGTGATGGGCAGGCTCTCTGCGAGCCTCCTTTCTCAGGGAAGCCAGCATCACAGAGCCAAAGCAGGGAAGCAGGTGAAGAGGGAGCGTTGCCAACAACTTTCCAGAGGAGGAAAAGAGTTTGTAAATAGGTTAGCAATAACCAGCACACAAAATCTCTTCTAAATTATGTAACGTGCTTGAGCACTTTAAAAAATACACTTGCGTTAGGATATAATATTAAGGTCTACAGTGGATGCACTCAACAGAGGACCCTCCTGCCTGTGGACTGGCCTGGGTCCTGGAGGCCCTGAGGAAATGCACTGCGTTTGCATCCCGGAAGCACAGCTCCTGAGCCACCTGCACAGGGCAGAGTTCGTAGTTTGTAGCTGTAAGTGGATGAACAATGAGGCTCAAAAATGATGGTTGTCTTAAAAGAAATCTTCTTGAGACATGGCATCAGGTTCTCTTCTAGAAAGGCTACTAAGCCTTGTCCCAGAGAAGAGAATGGCAAAGAATGTGACCTTTTTGGAAGAGCCCCACTGGGTCCTCAGTCATTGGGGCCAGTATGAGGAAGATCACACTGGTATTGAGGGAATTTCAGGAGCTGAGAGGAGATAACATTCTCTGGGCAGAAGGAAACCTCTTCCCCTCTGTTCGAGGACAACTGATTGCTCAGTGTGCTCTGCTGGCTATGGGGGCCCTGGTCCCCATGAACAGGACGGAACCAGAACGGAGGGTGCAGGGTGAGTGCAGTACGAATGCCTGCAGGAGGAGCAGGAAGAGGAGGAGGAGCTGGGAAGAGGAGAGAAAGAGGTAAAAGAAAAGCAGAAGAAAAGAGGAGGCAGGAGAAGGGAGAAGTGTCACTGGCTACTGCCTTTGGGGCTCTTGGGATTGGCATGGGGTTGAAGGATTCTGCTAAGAGCAGGATTGGAAACAAAGTATTAACTACATATTTCCTCTTTGTCAGATGTCGAAGATTTTCATGAATTTTACTCCTGATAAAGTAATCAAAACTAACCAGTTAAATCCTACACAGTGTCCTATATTCCCATTCACATGGTGAATCCATTCTCCTTCACTGCCTATCTATCTGATCGGTTGTCCCAAACGCTGTTCCAATGATGCTTTCTTGTCACAGCCCTCCTCAGCCACCCAGTAGTAAGTAGTACTGCCCATCAATCCTCATCCCAATCTGTAATTACCAGCTGTAAAACTTACTTAGCAATAAGTTGTGTACTACACAGAAGCATCTATTCCGTTGAGCTCCTAAGTAGATGGTGGACACATCCCAGTTTAGCCGAGGCAGTACTTGTTCATGCACGTTAGTCCAGGTTAACAACAATCACTCCCTTTACAAGTGTCATCACTCGGGAAGATAAATGACACAGTCGCCCCACTGAAATGTTAAGTTCTGTGCAGCCAGACTCCCTAATGAGCGTCTGTAACTCTGCAGGGCGCTGTCCTTCTCCACATCAGCCTGGCTCCTCACATGCAGTGTTGAACAATATTTTTATTGTGAACATAAATGGTGCTTTTTGCTTTAAAAAATGGAAAATGAACCAAGCTCTAAAAATTGTGAACATCCTGAATATAAAGAGGGCCTCATTGTGTTCATTGTTTAAGACCAAAAATATATTCTATTCCAAAACTGAAGACGAGTGCTATTCCCAGATTTGCATCTGGCTTTTAAAGATAATGTGAAGGAGAGAGTACCGGTCGTGGTTTGAATAAGTGTCCCCCAAAGATCCAAATGTAAAAGCCTTCCTCCCCGGCCTATAGTTGTATTGCAGGTGGAGAAAATGTCAAAAGGTGGGGCCCTGTGGGAAGTCTTGGGTCACCTGCAGTGCCCCTCAAGGAAAACTGTGGAATGCTAGTCTCTTCTCTTTCATTTGCTTCTCAACCATGCAATGAGTGGTTTTGCTCCTGTCTTAGTTACTTTTTTCTTGATGCTGAGACAAAATACCTGCTGTTAAAATTAAAGGAGGAAAGGTTTACTTAGCTCACAGTTTGTGGAGGTTTCAGTTCATAATCAGCTGACTCCAACGCAGGGTGGCACATGGCAGAGGGCAATAGTTCAGAAAATAGCAAAAGCAACAAGGAAAGGAAGGGAAAATCCTCTTTCTGTCCCTCATACTGTATGCAGACTACCTGCCATAGGGTGGGTGTAGCATTCACACCCTTAATCCCAGCACTGGACCATGAATCAATCACAAACTCTAGAATCCCACCCCTGTGACTTCATGAGGCATTGGGGGGCCATTCAGGCACAAACTGTAACAGCTCTTTTATGTGCTACCATCATGGTATGGGCCCAAAGCAATAGAGACAACCAATCATGGGCTGAAATCCTTTAAAACAAGCCTTTTTCCTTTTCTAGATGATTAGCTCAGGTGTTTCTTACAGTAATGGAGAAGTAGCTCACATAGTGCCAGTTCAGATGAAGAAAGACTCCTTTGCCCACTCAATACTTGGAGGTGGTGCTACTGGTAACTTGCAAATTTACTTATTCCATTGTTACAGGAATGTAAGCGATGCTACCAAATGAAATTTAAATGGCAAACAGTCTGTAGTGCTAGTCCAGAAAATGAAATCTCTTCTTTCTTTTTGAAATGTTGCATTTCCAAGTAAAAATAATCACCCTTTTTTTTTCTAGTGGAAGAAGCAGGAAGACAGTTATATGACTTTCCATCTATTCATCTGCCTATTGACCAATATTCATGTGCAAAGCACTGTGCTCTATGTCAGATATAAATGGTAAATAAAACGGAAACAACCCCACCCTTGAGTATCTCCTAGTCTAAAATGCCAAGAAATACCAAATGCATATCCAATAATTATGTAATTAATGTCAAGGTGCTAAGTACAAGGATTATTTCAGAAGAGCTCTATAGACATCCTCAACCTACTCTGCAGAGTCAGAAAAGATCTCCTTAATAACAAGCATTTAGGTTAAGACACAAAAAATAAATAGAAATTGAGCAAGCACAAAAAGAAAAAACTAGATAAACAAATCAAGAGGAATATCCCAGGCAGAAGTGGCCACTTACACAAAAATCTGAAGATGGAGACGAACATTGTAACTTTGAGACGTGGTCCAGCTACGCTGAGTGCCAGGGGTAAGAGGCAGAAAGTGGGATGGCTCCTGGAAACTTGGTTGGTCCCCAGAGCCAGTTTTAGTTTGTTTCTCTCCCAATTGGTCAGTTACCCCAAATCAGTCATCAGCTCCAACAACTAAACAGGTAGCTGAGGAAACATCAAAATCACCGCCAGCTCCTGAGGAGTTTAGGAGCCCTTGTATTATTTCAGAAAACAAAGGATGAGAATTAGATTCATTCGAACTCTTTGCTCTGGCACTAAGCTCTTGCAAAGCCAGGCATAATTGACCACCACGACCTCTAGACTGATGACTCCACTGCCACGCACTCATTTCTCCCAACTATATTCTGCTTCACAAAGAGCCAATATATTGGTTATCGATTTTCCTGACTGCCAGCCCAGATGTGGCTGTGGGTTACTATGCCAAATGCTACCAAAATAAAGGGAAAGAGGCACAGTGTCTGCCTCTGAGAAATTTAATATTGAGAACAGAGGAAAACATTGAGGGAAATGGCACTCTGATATGACAGTTTTGGACTTTAGAGTCAGAGAGACTTGGGTTGAAACGTTGTCTCTATCATTTATGAATTTTGTGACCTTATGCAATTTTATTAACTTCCTCAAGCCACATTTATTAATTTGAAAAATGAAGATAATATCCACCTGCCTCCAGAATACTTTGGGAGATTTAATGTGATCATATTTTCAGATATCTCTTATGTGTGTGGGAAGTGGATGATAAGGGAGGGAGGTCCAAGTACGAAGGCAGATGGAGCCAAAGTGAACAGAATTTCTCCCTCCTCTTCAATTTACAGACTGATGCGGATAGAGACTTAAACGCATAGCCATCCCGTAAAATGCAAAGTCAAAATACAGGAAGAAATGATGAGTAAATTAAAGGAGAAGCAGGGATGATGTAGCAGAAAGAGCAGATTGAAAAGATATATAAATTCAATTTATGAGTGTTTAAATTTTTAACATTTTAATACAGTAAAAGACACATTGTGTTTAATCCCTCTCAAAATGCTCCCCCTCACGTCAAACATACTTATTCTATCGTGCTTGCCACTTTCTGAAGCAGTTCTGGAAGTTCCCTTTATAAGTGGCTTTTTAAGGTATGATCAAAAATATAGTGGATGGGGCTGCTGAGTTCCACGCAGTGGAAGGCACTGTGTAGACATCATGGTGTGTCTCCACCCACCTTAGTCACCAGATCTGGCACCGTGAAACTTCTGGTGCTTTCACAATGTCAAAATGACTGTGAAAGGTAAAACTTTTGAATCAACTCAGGACATCAACGCAGCCATGACAGTGCCACTAAAGATATGAAAGACAACTTGCAGAACTCCTTCAGGCAGTGATAAGAATGATAGGGTACATGTGCTCAGAGCAAGGTGGAATATTTTAATGGCAATGTGACTTTTACGGCAATAAATTTTTTAAAATTTTAAATATTCACCATATTTTAAATCATACCTTATGTACAGATTTGAAAGACATGATATAAAATATTAATAAATTTTGTTTTAAATAGAAAATTTGAAATATGAATTTCCTGAATGTAAATGCATTAAGACAGGGTTCTTTTTAAAACTATTAGCTCAAATGCATTGATACTTGTTTTCACTCTAACCATAAGGCAGGAACACATTAGCTGATAACAGAAGTACCTGCCTCCCATAGATTTAGTTTTATGCAAGTTTTCAGCTTAGCATAGCTCTTAGGAAATATACCCCCCCAATAAGTACAAAGTACTTTGCCTTTGAGTCATTAGTGGGAAGAAATAATAGGTCTTCATAAATGAATAAAGGACAAAGAAATGACATTAAGGAAAAGGAGGGGTAAAGTTGACTTCTAGTTCTCTAGTTTCTGCAATTTGATACCTGACAAAGCTATTTAAAAAATCACTTAGACTTGCTTCAGAAAGAAATGAGGTCACCATTGAAAAGTATGCAAGCATTTGCGGACAACTGTAGATCCAAAATCTTATAAGTGAGACTCATACATCTCATCAGATATTGGACAAGAGGAAAACTAAAGCTCTTTCCAGGCCAGAGATTTGAAGGCAAGGTTCCTCCCTGTATTTTTGCTCAGTTCTGTTAGTCCTCAGTGCGGATGCCATTCCCATCTATTAGTGCCCGTTCAGTACCTGGCTGGCAGATGACCTCTAGAGAAATCAAGCACACCAAGGGACTGAGGGTAAGTAGGGTGGATGCCATGGGCTTCGATGGACGCATGTGTAGCACAGGCTGTGTACGGTTGGTACTGTATATTAATGCATAATACTACACACCTGATATCCACCGAGAGCATTTAGCAGTCACCAAATCTCTTAAAAGTGGCGAAATAATTATCTCTATTTTAGAGCAAAGAAAGTGAAAGTGTGTTTTAGAGAATGGAAGCAACCTTCTCAAGTCTACACAGCTAATAAACTGCAGTGTGAGGGCAGAATGTGGTTCTGTCTGACCTTAGCCCCAGCACTCCTCACCACTGAGGCGCTCTCTCTAACTGAGAAAATACAGAGTTTGTGCTAAGCCTGACGCCAAGTGGAAAAATTCCAAATGCACATTCCAGGTGATTAAAAGTAAAAAATAGAATCACCAGCCTTGTAGATACAAAATTCTGACTTGATTCCTCTCACCCACTCAAAATGAAGAGCTGACACTACTTACCTTATTAACCTCAAATGACCCCAGAGCACACTCGGGGCAGAAACACATCTACTCAGCAGGTCTTACGAAGAATTCAACACCATGAAACTTTTTTTATTTGCCTTGGCTTTCTAAATCCTTAGGAATCCAGGACATAACTCTATGACATAAACTGTCACTCGCAGAGAAAGGTTAAACAGCTGCCCAGTCACTCCGTGGATGCCATCCATAGCTCAGGAAGCATTTGCTGGATTTGGGAAGCTAAGCATGTTGTAGGATTGAACTTAGGTTTTGCCGCTATTTCTATTTTACCAGTGAGAAAAATGAACACAACAATATTTCATTTGGCCTGCGTAAGCCCAGAATCAGAGACACCTTTCAAATAACTGCAGAAAAACTTAGAAAACACAGTGTGTCATATAGACAATCAGCGCTGAAAGATTTGAGAGGAAAAACCCACCCCTGCCTGCCTGCCTCCTGTTTTCAGGGTGGAACCCCATCCTTTCCCCTAGAGAGGCAGCTACCAATCCACCCTAACATCACTTGTCTGATCCTCTGCCTCCCTGACTTGTCTGTGTCTTCATCCCCATAGCATTTCCAGTACCCAGCACAGCGTCCAGCACAAGGCAGGAAGAAGGGAGAGACAGGGGGAAGGAGGGAGTTGCGAGGAAAGGAATAAAAGAAGAGAACGAAGAAGAAGAGAAAGGAAGGGAAAGGACCTTGGGGGAGTGAACGCAGCCTTCTTGCAGGAGAAAGCATTTAGCCCACCTGTCACAGCACCAAGGCAGGTCATCCGCAGACCCGAGTGACACTCTGCTTAGCATCTGTACACCACTGGTTGCACAAGGAGACAGGAGCCTGAATGCTCCCTGGATTCTGTGGTCCAGAGCACACAAGAGCAGAGCCTTTTCCCAAAGTCACTTCCAGCAAAGGGCTGACCCTTCCCCCTGCAGAGGAAAAAGGCACAGGAACAGGGCCAGTTCAACCAAGACTCCGTTGTGGAAATACTCACCAAAGACTGGCCGTTCATCTTTTACTCTGCCTGGCAAGGACATCTTCCTAGTTACACCAATTAAATTTCCATTTCTCATGTACCTTCCCCTACCATCTTAAGGAAAATCTGAGCCTGCAAAGCAATCAGGCTGGCCCCACGAAGGAAGGAGTGTTAACTGTGTGTCTTCAAGCTGTGGGGTTTCTGTGGTGTAAATTGAAAAAGTAAACCTAATTTGAGGGATATGTAAATGACAAACCGAAAGAAGGAGGATTAATCTGTAGCTCTGTGAAAAACACAGCTCTGCTGCTCATTATGAAGGCTGATTTTTCTATAACCAGAGGAAAAATGAATTGTTGGAAGTTCCTCAAAATGTGCAGCTGAGAAAGCCTTTATATTAATGAGCAAAGTGATGTTGATTAATGGGCAGCCCAAAAGCGAGAGAGAGACAGCTTCCTCCCTTCTGTCTTCCTGCCAGCCTGGGAACAAGCAGCCCCACCAAGGTCCCGAGGCAGAAGGCAGGCACGGTCCCCCGGCTCCGCCACTGGCGAGGGTCTTCGGAGCCTGATCCTGCTCCTTTCAATTACACTGACAAACATGTCTCGGCTTGAACAAGTCAGCCTCTGAGAATTAGGCTGCATTATTATGAGAAGCTGGATCTTTCCAGACTCTCTGACCTTAATTGATCAGGAGCCCTCTCTTGTAGCCCATGGTTAGTCCAGGAAAAGCTTTTCTGGGAAGTTTAGCTGAATGCCAATATCGATTTTTACCCTTCATGCTTTCTGATTCTCATCAAATTTTACACATTTGCATGTCCCCCTGGCTCTGTGGCCAGCACTGTGTAATATGTCCCTTACCACAGTCGAGCAAGGGAGCACGATTCCTGTTTCTCGGGTACATACCTTGGTCAGTGAGTGGCACGCAGTTCCTCTGCCTCCTAGGTGGGCTTGTCTGAAGAGAGCATCTGCCTGGGGGACAGCTTCCTTCTGCTCAGCCTCGGAGCCACACAAGCCAAGAGCCCCCAAGAACGAAGGGATATTCACTTGCCTTTTTTCTGACGCTCAACAAGGAAAATAGCCTCCTCTTCCCCAAACTCAGTCTGAACACCAGCCATGCTTTCTTCCTCCCTGTGCCAAAAGGGGATTTGCATTCAAAGGTCAGAAGGTACACCTCACATGCTACCCAGCTCTGGGTGGTGCCACCCATCCTCAGTCACATGGCCTTTAGAGCTTGCTGTCCCTTTAGCTCGTGAGGCACGGACACCTGCAGTAGAGCACTGCCCTAAACAAGATGGGAAGCTCAACCTGCGGAAGAGTAAATTTATTAAGGTCTGAAGCCAACATACAATTTCATGGGCCACTTTAGAAAACACTGCAAAGGTACAAAAACAAAATTTTGTATAGAAATGAATATTTATGAAAACAAAATATATTATAACATGCAAATTTGAAAAAAATGACAAATACCACAACAACTTTAAAATGAAGACAAATAACAATATTTGTGTTAATTATCTGTGTGACATATTTCTGGGTAGTATTCCTATGTTTTTAGCTGTCTATGCCAACAATTTTACATTGTTTCAAGGCAGAAAATAAAGCCATAACTCTCTGTTTTGTGCTGTATGGTTTGCCTCCACTTCCCACAGGCAACCCATAGTAGGCCCTGTAGGATGGACCCAGGAGGCACTGCGGCCTCTAGATGGCCAACCTCCTGCCAGGGCCAGGCAGACCGCTCAGGAGGCAGGAGCTTCCTGGGAGCCATTCCCGCAACAGAGCAGCCTGCAACTTTCCTATTCTAGGATGTGATGTGATCCACAGCACCTAACTCACCGTCATCCCAACAAAATTCCCCTGGAGCTACTCTACCACCAACGAAACAACGGAATGTGTCTGGAAAAGTTGGGTAGAAAGAGCGGTCTTTGCTGGTTACAGTTAAAGCACCTCAATTTTTCAAATTAAAGAAATGATCATTTGATCATATTGCCAAGATCAGCTCCACAGATTTTGAAAGTGGTTGTGCAAGCTTGGAGTTTCTTCATCTTTACGGAAAAACCATTTCTGGACCTTGTTCTCAAGAGTGAAGAGAAGAGCTCTAACACAACTGGGATTACTCAGAGCTCCCAGACTGGAACTGAGGGCCAAGAAGAAAGGACTAGAGGTGTCTGTGTTGTGCAGATTCTTGTTACCTTCTTTTCCTGCAAGTAAACTTCACTGTTTCCTTACAGCAGACCCGGTGTGTCCCTAACCTGAACCTCATGCTCTTCCCCAGGACCTACCAGGTCAATTTATTTCTCACAAGTATGCTTTATCTAGGAAGGCAGTCCATAAGTGATTTAGCCTGAGAGTTTAACCTCTGGTACCCAGTGATCCCGGCAGTATGTACACCGCAGTTGCAGAGGCAGGAACTCAGCCTGGATGCTACGCCTGATGCTTACGCCGAAAGCCTGAGGCAGGAGGACCACAAACCCGAGTTCAGCCTAGGCAAGTTAGCATCTTAGTGAGACCCTGCCTCAAAATAAAAAATAAAAGAGGCTGGGCATATAATTCAGTGTGAAGGCCCTGGGTTCATTCCCCACTGCCCGCCTCCAAAAGTCATCCTCGATACAAACAAATACATGAATGTGTGGTACAGTATAGAGTATACGAATAAATGAATATGTGACACGATATATTCATATACAAAATATACGAATGTGTGATACAATATTGAGGTGTATACACGTATGAAAACAAAACGAACTAATGTCCTCAGGCAAGCAGAAACACTTCAAGATTCTCAACCTACCCCATAGCCATTCCCATTAATATGTTACTTTGTTAACAGCAGAGGATTTGAATAGCTGGACATCTACCAATACACTGCCCTTTTATTTCTGTCATTAGTTAATTCAGTGGCCTCATAAACATAAATTTATGTAATGTTGTATATTTAAAACCTTGCATACTTTAACTTACGTAAGTAGAAAAGGTTTTTATGTGTAGTTTTAACTTCATATGATTTTAGCCTTATTCATTGAGCTTTTTGCTCTAATACCTGCATAAAACATGACTTCATAGTATTTTGTTCACTAAATCAAAAGTAAATAATTTTCTTTATAATAAATAATTGTTCAACAGACACTTTAGTTCTATAACCTGGGCACTGGGAGGAGCAGAGTGGGAATGATAACGTGCAGGATTCTAATAAACCTCTCTAGACACAAAAGGAAATTGTATCTCTAATCTCAAAATCTGATGAAATATGAAGGAGGGAGGTGATGAGGAGCTGTCACATAATCTTGGGGAATTCTTGAAAGCAAAGCATCTCCGCTTCCTATCATAGGCCTTTTAATTGGGATTCCACATTTCTTTTATAAATACAGAACTGTGTATTACTCAAGGAAATTACATTTGGTTATAAACATTGAAAAGATTGCATTTTTTGTTTCTGTAATATCTATGCCATTCAGACAGGAATAAAAATAAGAAAATTCAAGCTGGCAAATAGAAACTGAGAAGGAAGCAGTGACGACCACAGAAACCAAGGTGGTTACCAGACGTCATGTCAAACCCCACTGAAGGCAGCTCGAGACCACGCCCGGCTGCCTGTTCCTCCCCGCCCCTCTGGTAGCTACTACACATAGGTTTCCTTTGATTTTCATTATGAAGTCTTTTATTGTGGTGAGATGATGAAATGCTCTTATCAACTCTCACATACAGTTGTTCTACTTGTTTTTGATGACTTTTTACCAATGATTTTACTCATTTCTTCCATCAACAAATATTTATTCAGCACCTAATAAATACCAGATATTATTCCAAGAATTAGAGATACAACTGTAAGAAGAAATCACTGTCATTTAATACATATTAAATCATATTTTATAGGGCAAAAATGGTCAGATCTGAGCAGTTTTACACAGTTATACTTAATGTAGAGGAGACAGACTTTAGGAAAATAAACATAATTCATAGGAATTTCTACAGGGTCATACAATGGCCTCTTATTAGACTCACTACTTTGGGTGGACTCTTATCTCTCTCCTACCCCACCCTAAAAATCTGAAGTTCAAGTCAATAGGACTCAGCAAATAAATAGTTTCACGAAAAAACTGCATCCAGTGAGTTTCCTTTCCTCGTTTTTCCTTTCACTTATTTTCTGACCTATGATGAATTCTAACTTTCTTTTTGGCTCAATGATGGATTTTAAAGCCATTTATGTTTCTTTGATTAAGAGTTCTAGTTATTTTTAACAGGAGGCTTGAGAGAAGATTGGTTTAATAACATCTGAAATAAATTAAGTCATGGGTATTAGAAACATTTTCATTATCCAGATACTCTCATTATAGCCATGCCTGATGAATTACAATTGTTCAGTTTTGATGGCTCTGGCCCTTATTGTCCTGCGCCTTCTAAAAGAATGGTGAAATAAAGTTTTCCTGGGAGTTTTTTAGGTCATGCGATGGTACGGCTCATTGGTGCTTGAGCATCTTGAACCTCCTGCAAGTTTCTCACACCCCTGTTACTGATCGTGTCTGGATGTCTCCCCAGAGCCTCGTGCACTCTAGGTGGGGTCCGTGGCTGGATCAGTGCTGTGTGATACTGGGAGTAAGCCTGTGTGGTAGACAGAGGATTTCTAGGCAACTGAAGAAATGGAAATCAGCGAACATGTCCTTGAGCGAAAGAACAGTACAGGATCTATATTTCTATACTGCAGTAGTCTTCAGATTTACAAGGTGCCATGACAAATGAGAGGACACCTAACAGAGGGAGTGCACTGGTTCACAAACAAAACAGCCTAAGTCCACATCCTGGCTCTGCCAACACCTAGCGGGGTAAGGCTGGGTAAGTTAGACAACTTAGAACTTCTGCTCCTCATCTGTTAACAGAGAGTGTGCATGGATTAAACACACTCAAGTTCATAAAGCACCAGTTGTGCAAAAGGTTGCATAAATGTAAATCCTTCCCCACTGTATGCTCATCATATGTAGTCTTCAGATCAGGCTTGTGAGTTAGAATTTTGATATTCTTATCTTAGTGCTGAAGAAATTGATATGCCAAAAGGAACATAGATGAGGAGGTAGCAAAACTATAGCACAAACCTAGCTCGTTTCTATTACTGACTCCAGGAATTTCTTATACACCGCTGCCAGCTGTCCTGTAATAGATCAGGATGGCATAATGGGATGGAGTAGGGATTTTAGCTACAGGAATCAGAAGTCATCCTTCTAGAGGAAATGGAGGCACATGGGCTGCAAAATAGTACTGTTCAAGTATCTAGGTGGTTTACTAGCTGGCCCCAAAGGTGCAGACGATAGCCTGAAATTGCAACTTCTATTACATTGGTTTCTTATCAATATATTATAGGTTAATACTGCATCCAACGCAACAGGTTCAAACAATATAAACCAACATCATCTACTAGAGGACTTCATGACAACATAAGGTCGGAGATTTGATGCTGCCTGATACAGTACAGTGACAGTGTACTGCCTTCTAACGGTCTTTGCTATGATGCAATTAAAATGTCATTTGGCCATGTGTAGTACTACATGCCTATAAGACCAGCTACTAGGGAGGTTGAGGCAGGAGGAGCACAAATTAGACCCCAGCCTGGGCAATTTAATGAAACCCTAACTCAAAACAAAAATAAAAACAACTAGGGACGTACCTTTGTGATAGAGCAGTCACTTGCCTATCATGCATAAAGCCTTGAGTTCAATTCCCTGAAAAAGAGCATTTTGTCAGGGAATACTTATATTTGCTTTACCTCATTGAGTTTGTGATAATACACTGTCATTCTCCAACACACATCTGTCTTCTATACAAGCCAACTAGATCAACTGAGGTAGAATGTGATAGAAATCATATCTTCCATCTTCAGATGCTTGGTGGTAGTACTAATCTCTGAAGTCTCTCTAGTCTCTCTAGGAATACAGAGTGCACTAAATCAGCAACATATATGGCACTGTTTCTTCCTTAGTAAAAATTTACAAATCCTGGAATCAAGAATTTTGAAAATGAGAGTACTTTCTCACATGGCCACTCCCTAGCGATACACAACAGAAAGATTTTAATTTGCTCATAATGTTGACTCTTCTGGTCTACAAAATCCAGCTCCCAAGAGAGAAGTGCTTCCACCAAGGGAGACAGCAAAACTTTACTTTCCTGGGAAATGATAAACATCTGGCACTTTGGGCTCCTCCCGACATGAATTCAATGGGTAAAGAAAAATCTCACTATGCTAACTGGGATGATTGATGTTCTCAAGAGGATACAGCACTGCCACTAGTACACATGGGAGGTAAGGGAGCATTTAGATGTAACTCAAAAGAATCCCAGAGGCATCTCTTAGTACTCCAAGTCCAAGTCAATGGGAAATTTTAATGACCTAATATAGGCATGGCTATTTATACCCCAGACCTTCAGGAATGTAGATTTGAGATACTTTCCACCTGTCAATCAACTGAGGTGCTTTGTAAAGGCAAAAGAAATATGGAATTGCTCACGGGAGAAGGTAGTTATAAGAGGCAGAAACAAAGATCACAACAGTTATTAATACTTATTCGATGTCCTAATGTGAATGTTTTGATAGTCTGAATGCCAAATGCACTCCCTTCACCTCTTCCATTCCCCTGCCATCAGCATAAGATACGGTCCCTCACAGTTGACTTTAAACCTTAGGACCTAAGTTATAGGATATCAAGGGAGAATATGACTCAGCAAGAAAAGAAATGCACCTCACCCAAAGATGAGGAAGAGGAATTTGTATCCACTTTTGGCAAGACTGTCACATATTTTCAGCTACGCAAGGGGTAGTCACACTATGTTAGGCTGAAGCATAGCTTTTCAATCACCTTCATTTAGAATGAAAGAAATGGCTACAAATGGTGTCTACAGATGACTCGTAGCAAAGTGGGTCTACTTAGCTGAGTGGACACCATGTTTCCTTGAATTCCCTTCCCTGCATTGTTTCAGGGAGAAGACAAAAGGGGGCATTTTGCATAAGATTGTGAAGGCAGAGGGATGCAGCAGGTGTACTCCTAAGTCTCAGAAGATCAGAGCAGGGTGACCACTATCGGCCCAGCACATCCATCATGATCTCCTGGCTCACCTGGATGGTGCGGCGCAGGGCTCAGTCCACAGCTCCGCCAGTGCCCATGCAGTTCTGCCTTTCGGGCCAGGTGCATGTTAATCTGAGTGATGAAGGAGGAGCTTGTCCTGCAGTGCACAGGCATCACCCAAACTGCAGCCATGGAGGTAAAGAGAGACTGACAGAGACACTGACCCCTGTTCCAACCCACACAACTTCACACTCTCACAGGCTCCTGTTTGCCCGTGCTTTCCATATTCCTCACCTACCCTTTCCTCCTGACCTACTACCTTACTGCTTCAGCCCCTAGCAATATACAAAACTAACAACCTTTCATTCACTGTTTAATCAGTTCCCACAACTGCACACACTCAAATCTCTATAATAAATCCTTTATTACTTAGTACCTCCAGCATTTCTCCTTCTCTGAACCACTAACTGAAAGGTATATGGATGTAAGTGGCAGAGATGGAGCATATATACACCTGGCTCATTTCTGATATTGATTCCGGGTGCCTTCCACTAAACAACTGTTGCCTCCACCATAATAATTCAAGACCATGTAGCTGGCGGTGTTGATGGTTAAAGCAGGGTGCTGGCTATCACTCTCCCTCTTGGGGAAAAGGAGATCTACAGGCTGCCCGAAGAGCAACAGAACAGTAGGATGATTGAATGCCTTGTCCAAAGGCGCAGATTAATGAACAAACCTGGCCTGCAGGGGAGGTTTCTGAGAGCACATCCCGTCCCAGGGGCGTCCATCAACTTTGGCCCATTCAGCACTTTCAGCTGCAAATTGCATAATAAAGACAGAAGGTGTTTTGATCAAATTTTCAGATGACACAGGGTGGGCCAGCCAGCAAATATGCTGAGTGATAGAACCAAGATCCCAAAGATTTGACAGGATGAATAATGAGGTATGGCTAACAAGCTGAAATTTAGCAGAGCTAGATACCAAGTTTTACTTCCCTCAGCCCCAGCCTGGACAGCGGTACCAACACACCACTCTGCACTTTTGCTCACTGTAAAAAAGCATGCAATCTAATAGTTATATCTGGCTACAGAGTCAAACCCCTTAGGTGTGGAGCTCCCATGACCTTGAGAAAGCCACCATTTCCTCTGAGCTCAACTCCCTCATCTGTAAAATAGGAAAGAAAATAATGTTCCCTTCATTATTTGAGAATGGTGAAGGACCATCATGTGATCCCAGTGTGGGCAGAAGCACAAGCTGCTGCTGAGAGGTTTGCTTCAAGGGTTTGTGTCTGAGTTCAAAAATCACCTCACACATACAGACTTGGAGACTGGGCTTAATGGCAATCATTGTGAAAAAGACATTGAATTCAATACCAACCAGCACCATAACTATGTTAAAGCCTTCATTAGGTACCTGGGCTCCATCATTCAAAGTATGCTGTTTCAATACAGATTGAAGAAAATCTTACAACTTTTCCCTGCTCCAAATCACACAGTTGATGTTTGGGGCACAATGCCAACAGTCACAGTTTAATTACAAACTCAAGTTTGACTAACATGGTAAGAATATACAAGCAAGCTACATGAAGAACATATGAAGGCGAGAGTTCATGAGACTTGGTTCAAAACAAATTTCCCTACAGAAAAAACCAGAATTTTATTTGTACTTCTAGAAGACAAATGAATAGAAACACTTTTGCTCACTGTAGAAAACAATGCAATCTAGTAGTAGTAACTGGTTGCAGAGTCAAACAACTGAGAGCTCACATTTCATTCCGGTCACGCGACCTTGAGAAAGTTATTGTTTTCTCTCACCTCAACTCCCTCATCCATAAAATGGGGAAGAAAATAATGTTTCTTTTATGTACATGTTTTGGGGCTGTGGTGAGTGAAAACACAAAGCAGAGATCATGTGTGGCTGTCATGAGCATTAAATGAGGCAACGTGGAAAGAACTTAGTGCTGTCATGTGGTCAGAGGTGATACATAGTCCCCAGGGTGCTTGCCAGGAAGAACACTTTGAGGCACACAGCTGTCCCTGAACAGAACACCCTGCATCCGAGCAGACAGAGTCTGTTTAAACCCCACAGGCTGTCCATTGATCAGGGACAGACGCTGGGGGGCTGTATTTCTCAAACCTCACTGAGGGTGTGTGCGAGTCATGCCCTTCACACCCCAGCAAGTTGCGAGTTGTGCTCAGGAAGACTGAAGGGACCTGGCCCTCTGCACCTCTCCCACGGCCTGGGGCTCCGGGAGCTGCTCCCCAGGTGGGCAGAGTGGGCAGCAGCTTCTGCAGTGGACCTGAGGGGCAGTCTCAAGGTCACAGCCTCTTCACAACACTAACTAAGATTTTGTAGAGCTCTCAATTCATCAATTGTAATTACATCTGAACTGGATTACAACTGAGTTTTCAAGAAAGCAACCTAATTTCTTATCTTGCTTTTGATAGATTCCGCAAAGCACTTTTTAAGAAATAAATACTTTTTACAGCAAGATTCAAAATCCTCATATGGAAGCTAAACTACTTTAATAGATGGTTTCATTTCCTAATTGGTTAAACATCTGTTCCAGTTCCGAGCATCGATTTGTCTTTATCAAATGCTGTTTGGTCACTGACTCCTACAGGCTTGTACCCGGGTGTGACAGGGACAAATCAGGGCAGCTGTGGGGTGTCAGGAAACCTCGAGAGGAAGGTCGAGAAAGGCCACAGGGGATCAGAGAAGAGGAATGAGAAGTGCCCGAGTTCCTGGAAGGAAGACAGTGGAAGACTTACTGTCTCAGAGCTGCATGGAACCAGATCTGAAGCTAGGAAGATGCCCAAAGATGACTTGATCAATTCTCCTCTGATTTCAAATGAAAGAGTACCACTTTCCAGAAGCAACACGTGCATAGATCATCAGTCGGAAACTGTGCCACCGGTGCCTGGCCCAGGTTCTCACTTCCCACCTCCCCAGCTCCTGCCCTGGGGAGCCACCCAGTCCACCCACGGTTTTTCTTTGTGCTTGTTTTGCCCTCCAGAGCAAGGAGGGCTGAGACAGATTTTAACAAGAAAGTCAGAGAACAGCAAACTGTTTTTCACTCGGGTAAAATTCTTAAGGCAAAACTGTTCCAAAGGACCTAAAAAGTAATTCCATACCATTCATATTGTTCTCCATCTCTGGCTTGCAAATAAGTTAAAAGGTGAATGGCACATAAACACCACAGCCACTGTGTGGTCTGAGTAGCCCAGAGTCAGGCCCTGGCTCTGTCCATCTTGTCTCTGAGATGATTGGGCTCAATCCCTCCCTTCTTCCATTCAGGAACTACCCTTGTCCTGGTAAAAGTCAGGATTAAAGGAAGGACACCTGTTTTATTTTTGGTAAGGATTGGGTTGAGAAAGGCCAATGGAATGGAATGACCAGCTGTTCTGAAGGAGGGGAAGCTGAGAAGCCAGAAGATAGCACTTCAGACCTGGGTATCCCCACTGTCCCCAGACCTCAGGTCCTCCTGCGGGTTGAGAAGTTGGATCCTCTTGGGCAACGACTAAGTCACTGATTCATACTAACATGCAATGACCAAATTCAAGGCCTGTCTTGAGCCTCTGACCTCTAGAATGGCCCCCATTTAGCTGCTAAGCCTGTTCCCCTGTAAGGCGTTCTACAAATCCCTGATAATCTAGAAATTGAGTTTTCTATCCCAGCTCCAGGAAGGCAGTTTAAGGAATAAAATACCATCTTTATGTGACCTAATCTAAACCTGTGATCATGTGACTCCACTTGTCTGTTTATACATTTAACAGAAAAAATAGCAATAGCGATCATCCACTACTTAAACAAGAGATCTATTTTTGCCATAAATAAATTTTTATCAATAGACACATTAGTCATATTAGCAAAAAGAGGTCCCAACTAGTGTTATCCTTGAGAGACTTCCAAGATGAAGCATTTATTAGCCACTGTGACATAGCAATAACGGTCCCCTCCCCAGAGTGCAGTCAAAACCAGGTCCCCAGAGTCTGCTAGTTCATGCTGAGGTGATAGACGGTTCTAGCTGTTTGGGTGATTTTTCAATTTCTATAGAACCGAAAGGCTGCCACTCATTTCTCCATCTGCCCAGGTTTGTGACACACATGGCTGGGTATGAAATCAACTCCAAGCAGCAGGGACAGTCTGTGCAGGCTGTTGGCACTGTCACATTGAAAATCTCCTGGGAGGCATTTGAAAACCAGAAAGGGTGCAGGAACACAGTACACTGTTCTTCTGTGTCTTTTGCTGAGACTTTTCTCTAACCTCACTTTAAACTGAAAAGCACATTCATATTTGGACCCAGGCAACAGAAGTGGCAGAGTAAAAACTTGCTCTCCAACTTTATAACGGCAAAGGTGTAAAGCAGGAGAAAGAGATTTTATGGATTGTACAAAGTAAACCTAGTCAGTCACATTGCCAGGCAGCAGTCCTGTGTTTTTGGACATCTTTGGGTTCAGTGTCACCTGGCAAATAATGACAGAGTCAGTGTCATTTGCTCCCCAACCACGTCCCAACTTCCCAGAGAGGAAGCACCCCCATGTTGAGTTAAAGAAGTATGCATCTCAGAACTACAGCTATTCCAGGGGGGCAGGTATTTCCTTCTGGGTATTTTTCATGGCAGCCATGGTACCTTTATGCGCTGTCTCCATACAGGCCCAGTGCCAGAGAGCAAAAGCAGGAAGGAGGGACCAGCTGTGCAGAAAGATCTATGTGAAATGACCGCTCCAGTTTTGCTTGTATCTTGAAAGTCAGAACTAAGAGCCCTCTTATCCATATTTGCATGCAATTTTCTGAGTTTGCTTTAATGGATATGACATTTCATTAATTCTCATTCATTGTGTACTCAAGCCAAAACACAAGCAGTTTAGTTCCACTTACTGACAGAAAATAGAAGTTGAAAAATTCCAAGTCAGAGTAATAACTAAAGGTATGTAATTACTCATTATCCAATCAGCTGCTGGGTTCAAGGGGCAAGAATGGTTTGGAGATAAATTGCAACTTCTGTGAATGAGTCTGACAGGCTGGGTTACTAGGTATGTTTCTTTTGATTAATGACATAAGGAAGAAAGGTTTAGAAAAGGTGTTTCCACTGATTCTGCTACTTCCAGACTGACCCTTAAAATGTTTCTACTAGTTACCAAGGAAAACATAAATTATAGTGACAAAAGTGTGAATTTTGTAAAAACATACAAAAATGCTACATCTATAACTTCTATGCTCTAATTAAAAGGAAACTCGAAGTGATAAGTCTTAGGATAATGCTTAGAATGGGTCATTTGGCTACAGATCTCAACTTTCTCAGAAAATTTACTTTAACAAATAAAGAAGAAAACAAACACAGCTGGAGGTATTTATCA
Source organism: Dasyprocta punctata (assembly GCA_004363535.1). Lineage (NCBI taxonomy): Eukaryota > Metazoa > Chordata > Mammalia > Rodentia > Dasyproctidae > Dasyprocta > Dasyprocta punctata. Next base: position 105,201 of record RJWM01002259.1, on the reverse strand, counting down.
TGGTCAGTTAACATAAGAGTCTGAACTAGCTCAGCTACTGCCTGAGTTCTAATAACTTTTAATATTTTTAGTTATTTTTATATTAGTGTATCAACATATATAAATAAATAGCTCTATTTTTTCTAATTTTTATGCCTTAGATCTCTAAGGGAAAAGCAGGCAGTTACCTAGTTACCCATGAGATAGGTCCAAGAAAACACTTCCCAGGTCCCTGCCCTCCCTGGACTTCGCACACAGATGCATGGTGAGACAGACACAGAGGAAAAACAGAAACAGCTAAGAAACACAACTTGACCGAATTCAGACCTGACACATGGAAAGGCTACAGAAAGGGATGAGAGATACAGAGAAGTCTTTGGGTCTTGGGATCACTTGGAAAAATTTTACAGTGCTTAAGGCTTACTTAGGGACTTGGGGAGCCCTGTCGGGAACTGAACGAGGAATCAAGAATTGAATGTCGAGCCGCAGATGTGGGGACTCAAAGCACTGACACATGGCACTGTCTCCAGCACTGGCCATGAGGGAGCAGGGTGGAGGTGGGCAGCGCTGTGAAGACCTGCTCTATGTTCATGAGGGTTGGGAGATGAAAAAAGACCAAACAGGAGAAGGGGTAAAGGCAAAAGGGAGGCAAAAGCAAGAACCCAAGCTTTGGAGGCTAATCAGGATCTCGACGAAGGAAGCTCATGAAGCTGCCTCTGAGTCTCGCGGCCTGACCAGGAAGTCAGGAAAAAGAATCAACTCTAAGGCAAGACAATTAAATGACTTGTAGGGATCTGTGTTACAGACATGAAAATTATGGGTCTGGAGCAGATTTGCAAGTAGACATCTGGAACAGGGAGATGGTTGCAGGATGACCCGGAGGTGGGCAGCACGGTCCTAGTCTGGGGTACACAGTGATTAGCTTGAGGTGGTGGACGTCGAGTCTAGTACCAAGTGTGTTTCCCTCTACTCCACTGCCGGAACCAGCCCTGTGTGCATCCTGGGTGCGTAGGGCTTCTGCGCACCCGTCCCAGCTTCGAAGCTCTTGTTCTGAACAAAATCAGGACTAAAGCCAGGAAGCATGCGGGCATCTATTTGTGGAAGACGTGGAGAGCTGTGTGTGGGACAAGTCCTGTTAATGCTCTGTTGAGAAAGTCCAGCAGGTGGTCTGGTGGGGGAGAAGTGGCCTCAGGAGTCACTAGCGTGGATTTGCGATGAAGGCAATCATGGAATTTGAGAGTCAGGGAGACCCCTGGAGAACTGTCAATAGGGTGTTTTTTAAACATTTTTAGCTGCGGAAGTCTTTTTAAATGAAAATGCATATAGCCATATAAACAATTAAGTATTCTGGTTGCGCTTAGAAGTGGGGGTTGACAGAAGGATAGGTAACATCTTCAGGAGGACTATTTATGCTAGCTCATCTGTCTTCTTCTATAGATGAGGGTATTGAGGCCCAGAGAGGGAGCACAGAAAACATAACTATCGGGCATATAACATCAGGCTGCAGGACCCTAAGCCAGAACTACCACACTGCTCTCTCTCTCTTCTCTTGATCCTACACTGGATTATCTCATCCCAGGAGGATATGAAATGGAATAGCGTTATTATGAAAAGTCCCTGTGAAAATTAATAAAAAGACATCGAGTATTTTTACCAACTAAGCACACACAAACACACGCACATGAGAGAGAGAGGAGCTCATCCTCAGGGGTGGCAGAGAGAGAGGAAATGGCAGTCAAAGGCAGGGACTCTGGCCTTCAACCCCCACCCCCACCCTGAGGAGATCCAAAGGCGAAGCCGCATCCACAGGACCCTTCACCTGCACCCAAAGCAGTGGCTGTGCCTCCTCTTGTTCACTTATGTCCATCTGGTTGTTCTCGGAATTCACCCTCCAAGTAGCCTGTGCATATTTCCCAGCAGATCCCTCCCCGTGGAGTCCCTGCTCCAAATGTCACCCACACAGTGTTCCATGCAACTTGGCGCTGCACAGCTTTGGCTTCAGGGAGAGGCTGCCTGGGGCCTCACACTTGGAGAAGAAAGCGAGAGTCTAATTTGCTGTGAACTGTCATGAGCAATAAAACGTTCATTAACTTTAATTGTAAACACTTTAAGTCCCAATCATTGTAATGAAAGGATAAATTGAAAAATCAAGAGTTAAGTACCCTTTTAAAATTTCATATCTTCCATCTTCACCTGACCTCTTTAACCAAACAAACCACACTGAACAAGGCACAAAGTGCCTGCCCCTGATGTGATCATCCAACTTTGAAGGCCCAGCTCCAGTGGCTTCCCTGGCTATTCCTCCACTAGAGGAGCCTCCCCACTGAGAGCACCCGGAGCTCTTTTCTTGTCTCTCGGAAAGAACTTATTTTTGTCTTCTCTCCTGGTCCCGTGTACCTTGAGTGTCTTGCCGACAGGTATCACATCTTCATCATCACTATAATTTTATCCCCAGCAACAGAGATTCCTGCACAGCACTTGCTCCAAAATATTTGTAGGAGAGTTGAATGAATGATTTAAATAAAAGGTCATGAAAATTCATTCGGAGAGGCTCAAAGATATAATAATTTGTTTAATCTGTATCCAAGCCAAATTGTGTATCTAACCGAAGAATTCAGGTGGTCCATATAGCATTTGCTCTGAAACCTCATACAACTCTACCCAATTATTAATATACTTCCTAGATTACTATATACACACTGTGGTGGAGTATCTGTGTTAAGATATCCCACTTTACATTTTAAATTCCTTGTCTTGGATAATGCTCTAGTTCTTTATATACTAGAGTCTAGGAAAAGTCACATTAGGTGTTTTCTTAGAAAACAGAGGACAAAGATAAAGGTTTAAATCTGTGCTTCTAACCCAAAAGCATGCATACCAGCCATCAGAAAATTCCATTCCAATCACTTTTCTATGGACAAAGTTAAGTTGGAATGCACCCAGGCGCTGGGGTCTTAGCCTGTCAGCCAACTCAAATAGCACAAGTTACAAAAGTCCTGCTTTATTCTTCCTGTGATTAGAATAGTAATTGAAAACTGTCTCTCCATAGATTGCAATGTCTCATTTGTGCAAATGATGACTCTGACTCTTTCTGCCTTGAAACTACAAAGATTAATTATCTACACTGCCTAAACTGAATTATTCCCCCTGCAAAATTAGTTTACTTTTGCAAGGGAACATCTAGACCTGTAATAGTAGACTCATTGTATGTTATCAGAAAGAGAATTTTTCTGTTTGGAAAAAAAGGCATGATGGTTTTGGGATGCGTTATCTGGGCAGGCTTGTTTCTAGGTAGGATGAACCACAAGGGAGGTTGCGGGGAGATTCTGAAGAGAGGGAAGCAGCCATCCTGTGGGATATGTACATTGTTACTGACAGACCGATTGGTCACTAGCATGAGAAGCAGCATTAGGACAAGGTGTACATGTTTGGGTACCTGACTAATGGCCCCAATTTCTGCAGGATACCTTTCTCACAAAAGGCAGAGGCAACAAGAATAGACCCTGGTTTCAGTCTACCACGGTGGGGATCCAGTTTAAGCTTGTAGAGTTTTGGCTGTTTTCATTGTATTCCAGCCATCAGTGACTTGCCTTTCCTGTCTGTCTGTCCTGTGATTTTAAATCCTAGCATTAGACATAAAGGCAGATTTACTAGGATTGCTCAGCCACAATTATAGAAACCAATTCCCTATACAAATCCAAAGACTGACAGATGGATGAATAGTCAGGTAGATAAATAATGATGGTAGGTAATAAATGATAAATAGAAAGATAGATGATAGATAGATAGATAGAATGCGTACCTAGGTAAATCAATGATATATAGTACAATAGACAGACAAATGGATACATAGGTAGATCTATTGATCTCCTACTGGTTCTATTAGTTCTGCTTCTCTGATTGCATAATATAGATGCTTGCTGCAGAATTTCAAGCTCAGGATAACCACATGGAACCGTATTTGCATATGTATCTCCCTGGTTCTCCTTTTATATAACTGACAAATGAAAATATTCAGGAGAAAGAGGAAAAACACCTAAGTTTTACCTTCCAGATTGATATTTCAATTTTATATTCTTAATGTACTTTAGAGTCAGTTATGGACCCAAACCCAGGACCTGAAACTGTTTGAATCTGTGACCTTTGCGTCCACCTGGTTTTTAGTGCTCAGTTTTCTCATCAGCTCAGTGGGGATAGTGATTTCTTGCCTTACTGCACTGGTATGAACATTAAGTACCGCAAGGTGTATAAAATTCTAAGTGCACCGCCAAGCATGGACGGCACTCCCGTGACCTTCCTTCCCATCTTTCATCGTTCCACTTTCCGCCTAAGGACATTCCCAACAACCCCAGCCAGCAAAGGCCTCCCTCCTCTCCTGCTTCTCCTCTTCCACACCACCAATGTTAAAACGTTTATCTTACCTATTCTGTGTACCCCATCAGCTAGATATCATGTTTCTAGATTAGAGAGCAAGTATTATGGCTCCACATTAACAAGAAGAATTGCATTTGCTTAGCATTTTACTCCTCATCACGCACTGGACATACATTCCCTCACTGGATCCCAATGGTGAGTACAGTTAGCACTGTGAGTTTAATAAAATGGCTGCAGTCTCTAAAAACTGTACTTTCAAAAGCATTAATCTTCTTCCATTACTTGTAGCCAGGAACAACTTGAATGGCAAGAACCAAGGTAAAAGTCACCAAGAGAGGTTATCACATAGAAATGCTGGTGTCCAACCAATACTAACTCAGCCTACGTAAGTCTGCATTCATACAGACTGTGGAAGGAAATAAAGCAAGTAACAGAAAGGCGGGGTAGAGAACCTTTGGTGCAAGGGTGCTGCTGAGTCAGCGTGTGACCTGCACGTGCTAAGGGAAAGTTTGGGGAGCCGCAGGGCAGAGTGCTTTCTGTGTTATCACTGACACGCAGTTCACCTGCAGACTCCATGTCTGAACCAGAACACTTTCAAATAAAGACAATGCTGTCCTCCAAAACATAGACACCAGCTTCTCCGGGGAGTAGGAATTAGGATGACTTCAAAATGTTAAAAGAATTCCCTTTGGCTTAACTGAACAAGATGATATGAATCGCACAATTATGTTAAGATACTTTAAACTACAGTAATCATAGATTTGTTAGCATAGATTTCCAAAAATCGGTACATAGATATGCAAGAGAGTTTTAATCTACATAAAGGCCAGAAAAGCATCTGGATTTACAGATTACTTCCAAAAGGCTGCACGTCCTTCTGGAGTTCCCACCACTCTAACTGGACACCAAGAAGGAGGCAAATTACACTGACCGGAGGTGACTAGGAGGGAACGAGTGAATACATTTTTTTAAAGCTACTTAGAAATGTTCACATCAAAGGACACTGACAATGAATTAACCGTGGATTTGAAAGAACTGTTTGTCAGGAATCAAAGACTGGTTTCAAGACTGAAACCCAGAGTAGGGAGAGATGGGCAATTCTCTCTCTATGTAGGTGAGAAGAGTTTAGTCAAAAGATCTATACTCAGTACAAATCTTGTTTATCATTCTGTGAATGATAATGAAAAGAAATTCAGTGTGGTCCTCATGTTTCAATTGACTATAAGTCTTTTGGTATTAGAGTCAAATTGGTCAGAAATAGAAACTACTGGGAGGATTCAGGAGTAAACAGCATGGTCAAAATATTTAGTGCAAAAAGTATTATGTAATACAATTTGGGAATTCTCCAAATTTGTCTCAAAGAATAATAAACTCTGAAACTTCATATGCTTCAGTGAAAAATTCTTGATCCTTACATACAGATCTAGGGAGAAATGCTGATAAATACTAGGCATTGTCATAAAAGGACCTGGAATCAAATCAGAAAACAGACTCCTGCCCAATCAGAAGAGTCCAAGCATTCATCATTGAATAATATTAGTGTTTTCTGGCATCACAGTCAAAAAACAAAACTTCTAGAACTAGATCAGATTGGGAGGGGGGAACACCCAGAGTTTCAGTTGCCCAGAAAAATCCATACTTAAAAGATGAGCCCTGCTAGTCCCTTCCCTCACTGCTGTAACATTCCTATGACTTCACGATCATATCAGTATTAATATGTATGAAATAAAGACCTATGTATCGCATAGTGGCTAAAGCCTGCAATAAAATGATTTGCATCCAGTTAGTCCCACTTAACATACAGGATTGGTTTTCTTCTCCAAGAAGACTAGCTCTCTCACCAAGCTTTAGATAAGAAAGGCAAATTTCAAGTCTCTCCCTGAGAAAAATTTGCACTGGGAAGAGTATTTTTATTTCTCCTGAGTCTTAACTTTCGCTTTGACAAACACCCTTCATCACAGGCCATTGTTTGCAGAGGAAGCGCATTGTCTGTCATGGCAGACAGAGAACAAGGCCTGTTCAGATATGGAAGACAATGTGCATTCAAATTCCCATTGAATATAATCAAGAAGGCTTGTTTCACATTACAGAGCAATGATTCTAAACCAATTCTGATCTCCAGAGCATCTTCGTATGCCCAGCCAGGATATACAGTACGCGGTCCCAAGAGAGCTCATTAGTTTACCCAGGTTGACCTCTCAGCTTCTTCAGTGGCTTCTCCACTGTGACTCAATATTAGATCTTTTTAATAGCCTCTGTTCTCTGGTTGGCCCATGATACACTCTGGAAATATATATTGTGTGCTAGTGACAAGTTCAGCTGCTCAAAACTCACACTGTGGCAAAAAATAAAAAAATAAAAAAAAAGCATTGACTGACAAAGAAGGTAGAAGCCCATGTAATTCAGCCCCATCTATGCACGAAGTGCTGTGTCAGGGATGAGGACAACTGGGGAGAAGTGGCTTGAAAGAAGGTAAACGTAAGACGAATGCTCATAAACTGCGTATCTCTATGTCTGCCAGCACATAAGCTGACCAGAGAGTCTCCTTCCCAGATATCTGACAGTTCCCAGAGTCATCTAAGGCTAAGAGTCTTCTCATCTAGTTCTCTAAACATTTTCACCAGTAGCAACCATCAGTCATTCGAACCTAAGTTTAGGACCCCATCAGTAGAAGGGCACACTATCTAAACCCTGCTCAAGGGAGAAAAAAGGATTGATTGTAAGAATACAGCCAGGCAAAAGCAGAACTCAGAGCTCAGCAGGTCTGGTGAATACAAAATTTGATGGATCTTGCTGAGATCCATCTTGTTTTGGACCAAGCTTTCAGAAGTAATATAAGAGTGGTAATATATTCCACATAGGCATAAATTCAGTATTTGCCCAACCTAATTGTCAGTAATAGCCTTGAAGGGAAAAATGGTTCATAAAGTAAATCCTGAAATGGCAGAGGAGGCCTGGGGTGCAGGCATCTCTGATTGCCTTGATAGTGCGGAGCAGCAGCAACACCGTGTACCCTTCAAGGTCAGCGATGGTGAACATTTCAGAGCTTTCAATGAAACAAACAGTCCACTGCGACACGTATGCCATAGGTTCACCACCACTGTTCTCAGTCTTACCAGGCAACTGATGTCATGCTCAAATTGTGTAATTAGCAGAGCAATAAATAAAGGACTTATCTGCAAGAGTACAGGCAGATTGTAGGGAAAACATAAGGGACATTGCAGTGCACTGAGGCTGGGAGTGTGTCTTCCACCTCTAGGCCTGAAGCAGCAACGAGGTGGAACAGGTTCTGGAACATGGAGAAAAGGAGACTAAAGAGAGCAATCACCTTCTTGCCATGACCAACCCAGAAAAGGTGACTCTACCAGGCAGAAATGAAGCAATATTCATAGCATGTACTCCCTCCCTCCAGTTGACATCCTGCAGGAGCACAGGGTTGGGGTGAAGATGGTAAAGAACACACTCACAGAGTCATGGGAGATACTTAGACTGGACACTGGGGAGAGATCATTCATTAAAAAAATCTTCACATTATAATAACCATCACAATGATACCTTCATATTTATGCTAAAGTATCATAATGCATCAGCCAACTTCATCACACTACCTATGCTCAGCTGGAGTTTCCACTACTCCCTGGCTGACAGATTCCTTCCATGAAGTAGCTCTGAGTCCTCAATGCATGGGACCACACATATTAACTGGGCAGAGAAATTGTAGCCTCAAATCCAAGCTGAGCATTGCGTGGCTAGGAATGCCTGCTGGAAGCCACACTGCACAAACTGCAGTCCAGAGCAGTAGTTCAATGTCAGGGGCAGCTCGGCAAAGGAGCAGTGGCTTCATTTCTTCAAACAGCCCCTGTGCTATGAATAATGCATGCACTCACTTTAGCACACACAAGGAAGTTGCTCTGTCAGCGCTTTTGCATGGAAAACTTTAAACAGTATGTCTGAAGTCACAGCATCCCAGAGGCTGGAGACACACTGGTTGTCTATGTTCTGCAAGTGTGGCACCTATGTGGGACAGCAATGACAGTGAGTATATGCAAAGTGCACCGCACTGCTGGGCAGTTAGTTTCAGGACCACATTGCAGTGCCCTGAAATAGAAACCTGACAGTTTATGGCAAGGGCTAGAAGAAAGTCTCAGCCTGCTCAGGGTCATGCCCAGGGCCTGGGATACTGCAAGGAAGGAAAAAAGGACTGCTGAGACCCCAAAGTAGGAAGAGAGGCTGTACCCATAAACCGGCAGACTCCACTTCCTGTGCACCTGAGAAAAAGACCTTGTAATGACTTCAGTCAAAGTAGAATCACAAAACCTCAAGAAAGCTGGTCTTTTTACTCCTTTATTTGAAAACACTTTGGGGTTCCTGCGCTGGGTCAGGAATGGCAGTCATTATCATGACTGGGGATGGAGCTAATGCATCCCATTCACAGAGAGACAAGAGAAAGCAGCTCCGAGCAATGCCGCTCCCATTCCCCCAGTCCCTGGGCCATAGTTGGTGCTGTGCTCATGACTCTGATAGCCTGCATACTCACTGAGCTATAGCATATCATAAACTTCTTTTCAAATGAGATAGATTATAATTGTTCTCAAAAGCAAATATTCAATTCTGAAATTAGACTCGCTTGACAATTTAGATGGATTTTTCCTTCGCCTCATACTTTCAGTTTCCATGAAAAACTTTCATACTCAGCCTCCAGAGATTCCAAGCTTTTGCCATATTGCCCCCCAAATTATTAACATTTTAATCTTGTTTTAATTAACTCTTGCTCCAATGGGATAAAACTGACAGGATCTGAGTTTGCAAACCAGAAGCTGAAAAACCTGGCGTACTTGATTAGCAGCTCAATACAACTGAGGAGAGCAGGGCAAACCTCCCAGCAAATACAATCACTGTGGGAGGAGGGGGTGCAACTCTGACAGGCCTCCCCTCACCCCTCTCCCACCTCCTCAAGCCCTGTACTCAACTGTTCCATATTTGGAGGAAGTCACATCTCAGATCTGTTGGGAGACTCTCATCTGGTGATGAAATGCACCCAGCTATCATCTGTCTCTCAGAAGCTGAAATCTGTCTCTCAGAAGCTGAAAAAATTTCCACAGCTCCTCAAAACATGTAACATATTAGAAGAACAGACCCTCCTCAACTGAACTTTCAATGCTTCTGCCCTTAGTATCCTTTGGTGGAAACTCCAGTTCTGCCTGGCATGTTAATGCCAATTCACCCCAGGGCTCATTTCAATCTCTCTCTCTCTCTTTCTCTCTCTTTCTCTCTCTCTCTCTCTCTCTCTCTCTCTCTCTCTCTCTCTCTCTCTCTCTCTCTCTCTCTCTCTCTCTCTTTCTCTCTCTCCCCCCCCCCACTATGTTAACTCCCTTGGTGATCTCATAGTCTTTTGGCTTTAAATAGCCTCTTTCTACCAATGATTTCTGAATCCATGTCTTTAACCTAGACATTTCTCCTGGAACACATTTTCCCAAGATAGCTAGTTATATAGCTGCTTGATTTCCTTTAAAATAGTCTTTAAATGCCATTTCTTTATATACTACTACCCTGGCCACTCAATTTTAAATTACATTCCCTTGCTGTTCCTCAGGTATCAGAGATATGACAAGGATGTCAACTAACCATTTCCATTCAACAGTGTACTAGAGGTTCTAGTCATGGAAATAAATAAATGGCATCCAAATAAATAGAAAGAAAAAAGTAAAATCATTACTATTTGTAGATGAAAAAGATTCTGTATGTAGAAAATCCTAAATAGTCCACAAAAAGCACAAGGCCCCAAAAAAATCCACCAAAAGATCCTTAGAATAACCAAATTCAGTAACATAGCAGGATATAAAATTAACTCAGAGGAAAAAAAGAAATTAGGAAACAGTACCATTTACAATAGCACCAAGAAAAATTAAATACCTAGGAAATAACCTAACTAAAGAAGTGAAAGTCTTCTAAAATTAAAACTACAGTACTGTGACAAAGGAGAGCAAAGAGGACATCAGAAAATGGGAAGATGTCCCCCTTCCTGGATAGGCAGACAGTCCATCTTGGTTTCTCTCCTTGTTGAGACAAAATACCTGAAGACCAAAATGAAGGAAGCAAAGGTTTATTTCTTACAGTGTTTGGAGGTTTCAGTCCATACTCAGCTGGCTCCAAGGCAGGGTGGCAGGTGAGGGGCAGTCACTCACGGTGGTTGCAAGAGACAAGAGTGAAAGGCCCAAAGAGAGGAAAAGCACGCCTCCTTCTTGCCTTTGCATTGTATCTTGGCTCCGCCCCTGGGCAGGTGCAGCACTCACACAGACCATCCCACTGGACAATGAATCAATTGCAAATGCTAGATTCAGTCGCCTCTATGACTGCATGAGACTTGGGGGGCCACATAGACAGACCATAACACAGTCCAAATGGCCATATTTCCAAAATAGATAAGCAGATTTAATGTAATTTTGATCTAAATGCCAACAGCATTCTTCACAGAACTGGAAAAAAACAATTTTAGAATTTGTATGAAACTAGAAGAGACCTAGACTAGTAAAAGCAATCCTGAGTAGAAAGAGCAAAGCAAGAGGCATCACAATCTCAGACTTGAAGAAGTTATATTACAAAGCATCAGTGATAAAACAACATAGTACTAGCACAAAAGCAGACATGAGGATCAATGGAACAGAACAGAGGATACAGAAACAACCCCAAGCACATTAATTCACCTATTTGATCTTTGACAAAGGAGTCAAAAACATACACTGAAGGAAAGATTAACTCTTTAATAAATGATGTTGAGAAAACTGGCCATCCACATGCAGAAGACTGAATCTATACCCATCTCCCTCACCATATACTAAAATAAAATCAAAATGGATCAAAAACTATATGATAAAACAGAAACACTTACCCTACTGAAAGATAAAATCAGTAAAATTCTTGAAGTCATAGGCAAGGCAAAGACTTTCTGAACAGAACCCTGGTTGTAAGGAAATATTTCTGAGGATCAACAAATTGAGACTGTATCCAACTAAAAAGCTTCTGCTCAGCAAAAGAAACACCAAGAGAGTGAAAAGACAACCTACAGAATGAAAATAGTGTTTGTTATCGACACCTCAGAGAGAGGACTAATATTTAACATATATGAAGAACCAAAAGAATTATACAACCCCAAATAAAAGACGCAATGAAAAATGGGCAAGTGAAATGAATAGAGGCCTCACAGAAGAAATACAAATGATCAATAAATATATGAATCAATGTTCGACAGTGCTGGTCATTAGAGAACTGTAAAATAAAACAACACTGTGATTCCATCTAATCCCAGAAAGAACGGCTATCACTAAGAAACCAAATAATAGCAAACAGCGGTAAGGCTGCAGAGAAAAAGGAACACTCCTACACTGTTGATGGGAATGTAAACTAGTACAACCACCTTGAAAATTAGTATAAAGATTCCTCAAAATCCTAAAACTAGAAATTCCATTTGACCCAGCTTTTCCCCTTCTAGATTTCTTCCTGAAAGAATTAAAGACATATTACAGTGGTACATATAAACCCATGCTTACAGCAGCACAAGTAGCTAAGCCTTGAAGGCAGCTTATATGTACTTCAACTGATGAGTAGATAAAGAAAATGTGGTATCTGTACACAATGGGGTACTATTCCGCCATGAAGATAAACAAGTAGTTTACAGAACAGTGGATTCACCTTGACACTAGTTTAAAGTTAAGTGAAATAAATCAGACACACAAGCTTAAAGATAGCATGGTTTCTCTTATACAAGTTACCCAGAGCATAAAGAAGGCACAAAATAAAAGATGGATCATAAGAGGTATGGAGATAAATCTTTCTCAAAGACAAAGGAGACCAACAGATGGGTGCAGGGAGGAGGGAAGAGGGAAGAGAGGGAAAGGAGATGAATAAAAGGAATTAAGATGTATTATGTCCATGTACAGTTCCCCACAAGGAATAAAAACATTATGTAAGACAAACATATACTAATAAAAATATAAAACATGAGTTCAATTTTACTCCTAGAAGGAATGATCCAAAAATGAAATTAAGAAAACAATTCCATTTACAAGAGCACCTGCAAAGACTATGCAAATCACAACTACAGTGAGGTACCATTTAATATTATTAGAATCACTGTAATAATAAAAAAAAGATGGTCAGTAACAAGTGTTGATGAGAATATAGAGAAATTGGAACTCTCATATGTTGCTGCCAGCAATGTTAAAATGTAAAATGGTGTAGCTGCTTTAGGAAATAGTTCCAGGAAAAAAATACTAAAATATGGACATGCCATTTAACCCAGCAATTAAATTCATAGGTATGTTCTCAAGAAAATGGGAACAATATGGGCATGTAAAACTTGTAAATGAATTTTCTAAAAAGTCAAAGGTTGGTAATAAACCATTAATTGCAAAAAGAATAAACAAAGTAGGCAATTATATAGCCATTAGAAATTATAAAACATGATAACTGAATGAAGCCAGATACAATAAACTGAATATTATATGACTATGTTAATTTTTTTAATCTAGAATAGAAAAATCCATAAAAAATACAGAAGGGAAATGAGTAGCAACAAAGAGCTAAGGCACACAGGGAGTGGATAGTAACCACTCTGAATACAAAGTTTCTAACAATAATGCTCTGGATAGTGAGAAGGAATCATATACTTTAAAAGAGTAAATTTTATATCATCTAAGTATAATAAAAATCATATGACAAATACACAAAATACATCAGTGAAAAGATGCACCTTGCTACACCCACTTTCTTAACCCAAGTATTTTTTCTAAATCACTTATTATTTTGTAACATGTTGCATATATTACTCATCAATTATGTTAAAAGACCAGCTGTCTCCACCATTTACACTAGAAAACAGCTATGCGGTGGCAGGGACTTTTGCTGTCTCTTTCACTGTGGTGTACTCAGGCCTGCAACAGTACCTGGCATTGAAGGCCCTTGAGAAAGGCATGAAAACAATCTTGGCTTCACCCCAAAGAGAACTACTATGATTATGTCTCTTTACAAAAAAGAAGTTGGTAAAAACTAGTCTATGGAAACTTGCTAGCTGGGCTCTGCGAGAGTTGTTGGTTGGTTGGTTGGTTGGTTGGTTGGTTGGGTATCTTTTTATTGAGGTAGAGGGGTTTCTGAACATCCGGCAAATACAACTATTATCCCCCTGAATATATAAGGCTCAACAGACAGGCAAGCTAATGTTTGATCATCTTTATTGCTGGGAGTGTAAACATGGCCCGCGAGTGGGCGATCTGGAGGTTGTTCAGATTTAATGCTGTTCAGGCTGCTTGCTCAGTTTTAAGGGTTCTCTTCCCCTCTTCTCTGCCATCCTATCGTGTTCTGGTCCAAGCCTATCACTTCCTTTTTTAAGAGGCCTTCTAAGCTACTCACGTCTACACCAGTGTTGTGTCCTACCATATGCCAACAAGGCATGTGCATGAGACCTAGAGGTCTGATAGCACTGTGAGCACCCGTGACTCACCCTTGTTTAAAAAGCCCAGGAACTAGCAGTGAGCTAGCACACATTAGGTCCCTAACCAAAGTGGGTGATCAAAGACAGTCGAAGATGGTGATTTGTATGTTTTGTGTTTTGCCAATGTAGGAAATCAGACCCTGGATGGTAAAAGGAAAAGACAAACAAGAAAAGAAGAATCTTCATGGCCTGCACAGAAGTTTAACTATTACAGTGGCCCAATTCCCAGTTCCTTTGTTCCTGACACCCGAGACCTGTTTTTCAATCAAATTTGCAGCAGCTGCAGAGCTGGAAGGCTGGGCTGGCATCTGGGTCAGAGGTTCCCCATTAGTGCTGGCAGCTTTTTCATAATCAAGACACTTCTGAAGTGCTGAACCCTACCCCGGGCCCAAGGTTAACGATTCAGTGTGCAGCGACGGCAGCACAAAGCCGGCCAGCAGACAGCTCTGAGAGACACCGCCAGTGGACCTCTCCCTGCTGCTCCAGTTACATCCTGAATTGCGTGGACATTTGCCTTCTTGCCGAAGTCATTCAACAGAGAACACTCATTAAGCAGGCTGCATTAATCTTGTTTCTCTAACCCTGGTTCATGTTTACACATTTGACAGTCAACATTTTTGAGCAATCCCTCCGTACACCATCGAGTCTGGTTATGCACAAGCAGAGAAAATTGGGGAGTGTGGGGTCACCTGCTGGGTTCAGCCTAGACCGGCATCTGGATAATTTTGCATAACAATCTCGGCTTACTTTCAGTTGCAGAATATTGGTGACAAGGGACAGACTACGCCATTCCATTTTATTCTCACTAGTGTAGGCTCTTTCAGATCATGATTATTAGGCAAAATAAATGAGAGTTCATATTGATCAGATTTTGCTGGCATCCCCTAAGAAAACTGAAGATCACCTGTGTTGTCAACACTGGAGAGAATTGTTTCAGAAACCCAACTTCTCTATGATGCATTACATTTTTATAGCTTACTAACATTTTTCTTTGAAAAATCACTCCTCAGGACACAGTTACAGCAGTTGTAGGCTCTTGTGCTGCTGATGGACACTGACACACTCCAAAGAGAACTGGGCAGTTTCCTGCTTCCCCTGCCCCTGCCATCCCTCCCTCTTCTTTGTTTCCCCATTTTTACCAATGACTCCAATTTTTAGCTTAGGAGCCTCTCTTTCCTTCATTCTAAGAGTTCAGCTAATCAAAGTCTAAAAAGGCTTCCTTTTGTACATATTTTATGCTCCTATAGTATAGGAAATATTTTCTGTATGACGTAGAGTTGTCCAGAGAAACAGAACATTTGTGTATATAGGTATATTTGTATATGTATATGTATATATATTTGACCTATATACATATCCTGTATCTGTATTAACTTACACATTATACTCTATAGATGACACAAGCAAACGTATGTATGACATAGCATATCTGTGTATCCATATGTCGTATGCATACATATATACATGAATATATATATAATTTATTATATGGATTTGGCTTTTTGGTTATGGATTCTAAATCCAAAGTCCACAAGGCTAGTGCTCCCATTTAACCTCTGTCAGGCAGCAGAAGCCCTTGGTACTTGAGGAAGGTCAGCCTTTGCCCATTCAAGCCTTCAACCATTCCAGCTATTCGGCCCACCACACCATGGAGGGCAATCTGCTTACTCAGTCTACCAATTTACATGTTAAATTTCATTGTCTGTGAACTGTGAGTGATGGAAGCCGATTCCCTTGTTACAGTAAACTCCCTTTGTAACTTTTGCTTATTCTCATTTGGGTGGTGTTCGTTTTCCCCACACCCTATGGTATGTGACTGTGTACAGAAAAGTGTATGCTACAGCAGAGAAATACCCTGTATATGTGTACATATGTAAGTATCCATCCTCACAGAAACACTCATAATGTTTGGCCAGATATGTGGGCACCCCTTGGCCCAGTCAAGTTAACATATACAATGAACCATCACATGGTGTCTCTTCAGTCTGTTCTGTCCACACCTTCTTCCCACCCTGTTGGAAGGGCTTCTCTTCTGCTTCAATTTCTCACCTCTAGAGCCCTCTCTGAAACTAACCCAAAATGCTATTTATTCTTCCCCAAAATGTTATAACTGTTTGTAACTGGGGTAGGAGCCAAGCTCTCCTAGTTCTGTTTTGATTACTTTGTGTAGTGTTTCCCAAAATAAAAGCCATGGATGCTTACATGTGTACACATATACAGGGTATTTCTCTGCTGTAGCATATACTTTTCTGTACACAACCAGATACCGTAGGGTGTGGGGAAAATGAACACCACCCAAATGAGAATAAGCAAAAGCTACAAAGAGAGAGTTCACTGTAACAAGGGAATCGGCTTCCATCACTCACAGCTCACAGACAATGAAAGGTAGCCAGGGAAGTATAAAGCCCAAAAGTGAGAAGGAAAAGGGGCACTTATGTAGGCCTCAGCTGGACTTTGTTGGCATGGGGAAAGATGGGAGTATGCTAGCTAGAAGCAGGATACCCTATGTGGCTGATGCAGGGAGCACATTTGGCTTTTCTCTAGTCACCTCTAAACTGGAAGCAGTTGTTGACTGAGTCCTGACTGTTGGGGGCTGATTGCTGGAGGGGATGTGACTTGTCTTACTAGACTGATTGGCTATAAATTATCAATGAGTTTTATTCATAAGGAGTTGGTCCATGGACACAACACATCTTAATTCTTCTCACATCCCCTCCCCCTTCCTTCCCTCCCAACTGCATTTTCCCTTATCTTCTCTCCATCTTTCTTTTGTCTTTCCTGTTATCTTTTATTTTGCTCTCCATTTACACTTTGAGTTTCTCACATAAGAGAAATCATGTGATATTTAAGCTTATGTGTCCAGTTTATTTCACTTAGCATTATACACATAGCTATTTTATACATAGATATTACGCATTTGCAAAATCACTTCCAAGAGAGACACGGAGAGACAGAGTCATGGAGAAATCCAGGTGAGATTAAGACAGTATTAAAAGGAGACCTAGAATCACCCAATCCTGTGCTAAAATCACTGTGAAAGGTGTCCAAGCGAACAAAGACATCTAGTGAACCACATAGGTGTGCATACTAAATCTTTAGTTGATATTTGATCTCAAGACCTGATCTATGGCCCTGATAAGCAAGAGGAAGGATCACTTCTAATGCTGAGGAAGCTGGAGGTGTGGCCTCTGATTAGGAGCTTTCCTCTGTCACTGAAATGTGAGGGAGGAGTGCCCAAGAAAGAGCCCCAGCAGGAAAAGACCAGAGGAGACTGAGTCCAGCGATGGAAGTTCTGTTCGCTTCTCAGAGCTGTCTTTCTTACAGCCCCTATCATCACCTGTAAGAGGAGCAAAAGGGAAGACAAAGACACAAAATTCCATTGTCACTCCAGCAGGACAGTAACAAGGGAAAAGGTCGTTGCATCTGAACAAGACCCCACAGAGGTGGAGCTGTTTGACTTGCTGCTGTGTTGCTCAATAAACTATGCCTGGACTCGATCTCCCAGAGCAGGCCAGGTGGCTTTAAACTTCTTCTCCCCAGAGGCCAATATACAAATGACTTCAGTGGGCTTTTCTATTCCATAGTAACAGCATGCATTTTCTTCATGTCGCTTTTCTCTGAAAAGATAGTTTGCTAAGGTTTTACAGAACTATATCATAGGGCTAAACCAACAATTATTTGAGCAAGTTATTATGAGCTTTGCTGTTGTTTCTAATTTTCACTATAAAAAAACAATACAGAACTGAGCTTCCTTGTACAATCGTCATTTCCCAAATCTATGATTATGGCTTTAAAAATTTCTAGAAATTGAATTATTTATTGAAATTTCTGGACATTTTTAAGAACACATATTCTGATTTTTAAAGCTTATTATCTCTTTTATTTTATGGAAAAAGTAAATTAAATTTCATAGCAAAATAAGAATAACAATTGCTAATATATTGAGTATTGTTATCTTTAAAGTAGTTACTCAGAGAACAAGATATGGGCATACAAATTCATCAAATGATATTAGTGCAAACCTTTCTTCTCAATGAACTAAGAGAAAGTATAACTAAAATTAATTTTATTGGTACATTTTTTATATACATAGTGATCACATTCATCATAGGAAATTTGTACCAATACATGATATATCTTGATTCTTCTTTTTTCCCCAGCCCCTTCCCCTTCCTTCAACCCTCTTTCCCTCCTTATTTACAAAAAGTTTGTTTCCACTTTTCCTTCTATTCTCTTTTTTTAAATTTTCCCTTCCTTCCTTTCCCCCTCCCTCTCCCTTGATTGCCTTCCTACTTGAAGATTTTCTTCCTATCTCACAATATCTAGTATGCATTTTGGTCCTTATTTACCCTTTAAGTTTCTCACATCAGAGAAACCATGTGATATTTAAATATTTGTCAGACCTATTTCACTTACAGGTATGATCTTAGGTGCATTCATTTACCTAGCAATGTTTCAAGCCTATCCTTCTTTTTGGCAGAGAGGTGCTCCTTTGTATATAAAACTATATCTTCTTTAATGTGATACAGAAATTTAACTTTAATTTTTCTTTTCAGAGGTAAATCTTTTTTTCTGATTGTGACAATTGAATAATTACCTTTCAAAAAATCTGTACATAATTACCTTTCAAACAATTGATAACAAATCATTAATTTATGTGTATCCTAGAATTGTTTTAAATTATTGTTTGCTTTATTTGTTTTGCTCTTTTGTGACTGGCATCTGATTTTTTTCTTGAAAGGCATAACTCTAGACATTTAGTCCTTGTATATTTTCATAAATATTAAGGCAAGTATGGTTTATATCTAGATGTCCCCCTCCCCAAAGCCTCATGTACTCACAGGTGCTTTTTGAGGGTGGCTGAATCTGGAGCGTGTAATGCTGGGATTAAGTGTGTGTGGCACTGGATTAGTCCACTAAATCGTTTAGCATAGTTCTGGGTGTGGATAATGGTAAAGCCTGCCCAGGGTAAAACTTTAAAGCCATATTAGCCTGGATGGTATAAAAGAGAAAGGAAGGTCTGTTGCTGCTATGTGCTGCCTTCTGCCTGTCATACCTTGAACTGTTTCTTTTCTGCCATGTCTCTTTGTCATGCCACCCTGCCTTGGAGCCAACTGACTATAGACTGAAACCTCCACAAACTGTGAGCTAAGTAAACCTTTCCTCCTTGAACTTTGGGTGTCAGGTATTTTGCTGCAGTAATGAGGAAAGTAATTAAGACAGCAAGCCTCACATGTGTGCCTTTTTGACAATTTTTAAAATAATCTTCACTTGTCTTGGAAGGTAACTTCAGAATTTTATCAATTTAAAATAAATAACCACTGTGACTTCATATGAGATTTTATTACAACTGTAAATTAATATTCAATAAGCTGGCAAGGCTGTAGATCAGTCTTTCATATCTATGAATAAGGTGAATCTCTCTATTTATATAAAATATCTTATGTTGCTCATCAGTATTGTTTTCAATCATACAATTTCTTATTAAGATTTACTTTAATTATTATTGTGAATGACACACTCTGTTATTTTTATGATTGGTCCATATCAAAATACAGGAATGTTCTTCAAAGTTTTACTAGGCATCTTACCAACTCACTAAGGATCCTCTCTACTTATACATTAGACTCACTGTGCAAAAGACCGCCTCATCCAAAATGATTATAATTTTGCTAACTTGTTTCTCTAGTTCTGTCTCCAGCTTCATCGTGCTTTATTACTTAAAAGTCCCCAAAGTTTAATAATAGCTAACATGCCTGTCCTATTCCTGTTTTAAGAGACTGCTGCTAATGTTAATCTCCAGGGCTGCTAGTAAAGGTATTGTGCTGTAGATTTGCAGTGATTCCATTTTACCATAATTGTCTTATTTGCTTAATAATCTTGGATGTGAAAACTTGTGTAATCAATAAGCAAGAGGGATAGAGTTTCTATCGATGTTGCCACAGGAATTTTCCTTTCACATGCTAAGCTCACTGGTTTATTAACATCCATAGCCTCTAGTTCAGTGGTTCTTAGTCCCAGTAGTACATTGGATTCACTAGGGAGCTTTGAAATTGGTTGATCCCTGGAGCTCTGCCTGATAAATTAAATCAGTAATTTCAGGAATGGATTCCAGGCATCAGGCTTTTTCCAAAGAATTCCAGGCGATTCTAAAACGTAGCTAACTTTGCAATCCACTGTCATTAGTTTTCAGACTTAAATAAGCATGAAAATCATCTGGAGAACTTGTTAGACAGATAGATTCCCAAGACCCTAGTGCAGCTCCTCCTAGACATTCCAGTTTTGAAGCATTTTGGGTAGGTGTCGATTATCTATAACTTTAACATGCATTTTGAAAAACTCTGCTGTGATTATCATTTATCTAGTATAGATACTGTATCAAAAAACATGTGATTCTATTGCTTGGATGATCTGAAACAATAAAGTGCAACCCTCCCTGAACACAGAGTCACCTGAAGAGCTTGGACACATTCCCGATGCCTGAGTCCCGCTCCCAGATACCCGCATGCAGGTGAAACTCCCAACTCCTCAAGTGCATTCTTTCTCCAATTTCCCTAACTTTCCTGACTGCAAAGCCCCTCCACTGGCCTTTGTCTGCCCCTAAACCATATAATAAAACCAAGATTTATATTCTCTATGCAGACAAAGTAGAAGGAGGCTCTAAGTGGACGGAATAAAATACCCTTGGCTCCTTGAGCAACCAGTTTCGCCACCCACTTCCCACCTGACACGGCCTTACTCCCAACCCTGTGCCCCTGCTGACCTTGGGACAAGGCCACAGGGCGTTCTCCATCCTCCCAAGGACAAAAGCTCCAGCTCCAGCTGCTGACTTGGATTTCCTGCATCTCATCATAATTAATGCAAATCCATCTCAGATGCCATCTGAGATTCATTAACACTTTTAGCCTCTTAGGCTTTTCAACATTTTTCTCAGAATTTGCATGGATATTTCAGCAGACAGCCCTGAGATTCAGTTGCTGACTTTTGCCAAATACAATCTTAGGAGAAATCACAACTTATTTCTGTAATAAATATTTATCGAGGACTACTCTATGCCAGACATTATATTGTTTCATCATAAATGTTATTTTCATCTGCGAGCCCTGTGTTCCCCCTGATGGGTAAATTAGTCAGCCAGGCCCCAGGCCAAGCCCTCCCCTTTCAGTGCAGCCATCTCAGGCCTCTGTGGTTAGGGTGCACGCCGGGACGGCAAAGGTCTCACTGTCCTGTGGTTTGACTGCCCATGGAAAGTCTCACCTGCCTGCTGCAGTAAATGGAGCAAGAAGGAAACCTATCTGAACAATTCAGACCAAGTGGAATTTGTTTTGCCGCAAATGATTCAAATCATTAAATTCAACAAATACCCATTAAGCCTCTATTATGCGTAAGGCTCCACAACCCTTTGCAAGTGCCAAACTATAAATTAGATTTGGTTTATGTGAAATCGTCCCCTGTTATTGCTAGAATGTGGTGACACATTTGCATTTTTGTTCCACTCATTTGATCTTTTTAAAGAAAAAAAAAAGAGATAGACATTCTTGTGTTAAGAGCAGACATCCCTGATGGACCCACCACTATTACAGAAAGAAAAAAGAAAGGCCATGTGCTGGTTTCCTGAAGCAGCCAAGAACTTCAAAATAGTAATTCCTCGCTGCCTGCCTGATCCTCCTAAACTCGCCTAAGCTCGCTGGGTCGGGTCACTCCTGGGCCCTGTGCTGTCTGGGAATGCCGATTTCTCATTAGCCCAAAGTGCAGTCACCCCAGCCCCATCTGTGTAACTTCAGCGCTCACCATCATCGCCAGTTTAGTGTAATGATTTACAAATGCAGAGAAGGAAGGAAGGTCAGAACTCAGCCTCTGGGGTCACTGTGCCCTGCCTACCAGACAAGCCACATGTTAAATGCCCTACCACCGGTGCTGGTCAGTGTTTTCCCTTCAGTATGGTAATAATAAGGAGATTAGGTTTTCATCAGATCTGATCAAATTCCTCCCAATCTCCCTTTTGATTATGTTCCATGGAGACCTGGCTTTTGCCACTTAATAAGCAGAAAGACAATAAGAAGCTTATGGTAGACACATCTCTAAGCCCCTCCACACTTGAGAAATCAAAATTGCAACAAATGCCTCCCAGTCTTCGGGAGTCTGAGGCATCAGTGGAGCCAGGCTGGGAAGCTGATTTGTTCTATAATCTCCCCCACATGCTGTGGAGACAGAAAAGAATGGGTGCTTGCATTTTGGCCCCTTCCTGTATCCTGGAGACCAGAAGCCAGACCCAGAGAAGCTGCCCAGAGCGTGGCATCAGAACCCTCCAGCTCACGTTGTCCAGGCAATGGGAGTCCAGTATAAGCCATTAGGCTGAAAGAGTTCAATCATCAAGGAAGAAATAGGATGTCTTTGACTCTGTTCATTTACTTATTCAATAATTCTCTCCACCCTCTGCCCCTCTCTGCTACGTTAAGATGTCTCTCTATAGACAAAGAAATATTGCTGGTCACCTGTGCCTACCCAGGGCTTCTCAACGCAGCATAGCCACTGACTAGAAGGTCATCCAGGTCAAGTCATATAAACAGAACCCAAAAATAGAGAGAAAGGGACAGGAGGAAAGGGAGACTTCGATATGCCAGCAGAAGGGAACACAGCTTCACAGTGACAAGAGTTTAATCTGGTGGAGAAGGATGGATAGGAGAACGAGACAGAAATGGGAGCTTTGGATGGTTATCTGGCCCCCCAGTATGGCAACTAGATTGAGCTACCTGCTGCAAACAACTAAAAAGGTAAACCTGCTTGCTTTAGCTTGAATAGTTAAGGCATCAATTAATTTCAAAGCAGAGAAGAAATGAATAAGAAACTTTTGGATTTAAAATGATCACTGAGACCTAGATCGGATTTGAAAACTTTAAAAAAACATAACAAGTTACTTGGCCATAAAGGTGAATAAAGTACCGGTGCACACTACAACACAGATGAATTTTATTTTATTTTTTAACAGAAATATTTATTGAGAGAAAGAAAGCTTCTGTCTGAGACAGAGACAGAAGGGGTCCCGAGTGGGTTGCCAAAACAACACAGATGAATTTTAAAAGGACAATCCTAGGTGAAAGAAGGTAGCCACAAAAGACTACATATTATATAATATATTTATATGAGTTGTCTAAATAAGACAAATCCAGAGTTAGTGGGTAACAGGAGCTGGAGGCTGGCAAAATAGGGAGTAAATGTGGATGAATATGGATTGATTTCTCTTGAGGTGATGAAAATGTTCTTTAATGAGATAGTGGCATTGATTGCAAAATGGTGTATATACTAAAAATCAGCAAACTGTACACTTTAAATAGGTGAATTGTATGGTATGCAAATTATCTTTAAGTTGTTAACAACAATAAAAATAGGTGAGGGATAAAAGAGAATAACTTATGGGGACATTAAAGAAAAAAATTAGCCAGGCATGGTGGCGCACGCCTTTAATCCCAGCACTTGGGAGGCTGAGGTAGGAGGAGCATTGTGAGTTCGAGGCCGGCTTGGGCTACAACGCGAGCACAAGCCCAGCCTGAGCTACATAGTGCAACCCTGCCTCAAAAAACCAGGGCTGGGAGTTTGGCTCAGTGGCTTAAGCACCTGCCCTGGCAGGTGTGAGGTTGTGAGTTTGATCCCCGGTGTCACAAAAAAAAAAAAAAAAAAAAAAAAAAAAAAATACTGACTAATTTGAGAATTTAAGTTGTGTATGCATTCTAAAATGTCTAGAGTACTCACTAAAAGAAGAAAAATAGTATATAGTTTCTAAGCTTAGAGAGAATATTAATAGAGATTCACTCAAAAGTAAGGTAAGATAGATTGAAAAGAAATACAGAACAGACAGTATTGTAGCAGAAGATGCCCCCCCACCCCCACCCCAGCCAGTATACTTCAGTCTGTTAGTTGCCCAGGTGATAGTACTGCTTACAGTTCCTGTTACTTTCGTTTCTTAGAAATAATTGGTCACTGTGATGCATGCCTGGTCACTATGATGCATATTGTAAGAACCAATCCCCAATTGACAAGCCACTCTGCCTCAGTACTTTCTGATTGTTTATCCCATATAAGCCCTACACCACCAGAGATTGGGGCCTGATATTCTGGAAATGATCCTGATCAGTGCCCATTGACATAAAATAAACCTGCCTCCAAATCCTGGGTGTCATTTCAGTGTTTCTGCCTGTCATTGCAGTATGATAGAAAATTAAGATGCCATAAACAGGAAAATGATTATCTTTCTACATATTAATATAGAGAGACATATATGAATATATAGAAATAAATATATAATCAGAAATTATGGTAGTATTGATGCACAAAATATGCTATTTAAAAGACAAAAATTCAAGATGATAAATTCAACTTTACATTGTATATAAGAAACGAACTTAAGACATAGAATGTAAGATTTAGAATTTAAAAATGGAGAGAGATACCAGGTACATAATAAAGAAAAAAGACTATCAGCATCAAAGGAAGTTGGCTCAGGGAAAAATACAGGTAGAGGAAAAAGGTCACTGTGTAAAGATAAAGGAAGTAATTTGTCATAAAGTCACAGTAAGTCTAAATGTGGATGGATTTAATAATACATCCTGAATGTATTTAAAGTAAAATTTTCTTTAGCTATAAATAAAAAGAGATAAATTATCATGTTAATAGATTTTTTAAAAAAGTATAGTTATATCAATTGTTAATCCAAGCAGGGGAAGAATACTGAAAATACTAATTGCAATCATAGTATAATTGTTTAATATAAGAGACATAGGCAGAAAATTCTATCCAACAATTAAGACAACAGGATCTTTTCAACTAAAGTCAACAATAAACTGGGCCAGAAAGAAAATCTCAACAAATGTCAAAGGATTTGGTATTATGCTAAAATCTCTGAGCACAAAGCAATTAAGAAATACTAGCTAAAAGATAAGAAGGAAAAAATATATGTTTAAAAATGTAAAAATATATTCATAAATCATTCATACATCAAAGAAGAAATTATATTATAAATTCAAAAATATCTAGCACTAAATAATATATATAGCAATTTACCGCATTATGAAATGCAACTAAAACACAATATGAAACACATAGCCTCAAACATTTGAATTAGAAAAAGAAAAAGGTTAGAAAGTATTGGGAAAAGGCATTTGCTTTAGAAAGTTAAAAAAATGTGTATTGAATTAAAGAAAATGGAAGAAAAAAATAATGATAAGAAAATAAATTAATAAAATAAAAAAGCAACATACAACGGAGAGAATAAAACATCAGCTAAAATTTGCTTCTTGAAAAGAGTAATAAAATTAACAAAACTCTAGCAAGATTGATCAAGATAAAAGGCAGGGAACATATGAGTAAACAGTATTAGAAATGAAAGGGAAATTTAATTAGAAATGCTGCAGATGTTAAGAAGGGCAGATTATGAAGAATTTTATGCCAATAAATGGGAACCTTAGATGAAAATTAACTAATTTATCAAAATTAGCAAAAATTTAAATTTAACAGAAGAGAGAGTCCAAGCAGAAAACATTGTGTGAGAGGAGAACAGTAGGAGCTGTGTGGTCCTCATGGTCTTCACTCAATGATTTGCTCTACACACATTCAAAAGCGGTCTGTCACCGTGTGGGCAGCCAGGATGTGGGCGATGGGGAGTGGCCTGATGTCACCCCTGAAGAGCTCGCTGAAGGTGGGGAGCAGAAGGTTCTTCTGCAGATGCGTAATGCAAGGAAGTCCAAGTTCTCTGGAGTTTCCCTAAGTGAAGATGGGACCTATGTCTTTTCTTGGATGTGTCAGGATGAGGAGGAAAAACTGAACAGGGGGATTGGAAAGCCCTAAGTATGAAGCTGAGGAATCTGGACTTTATTCTGGAACCATAGAAAATACTGAAGTTTTGGGGTAGGAGAAAACCATGACTGGGGGTTAAGATTTCTGAAGCTACTACAGAAATACATGCATGATGACTGAGACACAGGAGTGTTCAAAGAGGAGACCTGGTGGCAGTTTTGGAGGCGATGAGGTAGTCATGCTAAGCCGTGAGAAAGCTCCAGATTAGGATGGCAGGCAGAAGACAGACAACATGGAGAAGCAGCCGTAGCTTAACTACTGATTAGGTGCTAGGTCCAAAGTAGAAGACAGCCTTAAGAGTATCTTAAGCCATCCAGTCTGAATAAATAGAAATGAAATAAAGTAGTGACTATTCAACCATTTCTTTGGTTTTGGAGGAATGGCTGGGAATTTATAAAATCCTCAAGAGTCCTAATTTCTCATTTCAGATAGCCTGTGACCTAAGGGACAATACAAAGGCTAATTCAGATCGAAGAGCTGGCAGGAATATCAACTGGATGTCGGGGAAGAAATCTTCCAAACTGCTGCAGAGCAGTAAGCAAGACTGTGAAGGGTCTACTTACGGTGGAGGACACAGGTTAGCGCGGTCAGCCCCTGAAGAGCTCCCCTTGGTCTGGAGTGAGGTCTACTGCACAGAATATGGGAACCAGCAGGTCTTGCAGAACTCCGGAGCTGCTGCCTTTCGTACTAGATTAAGATGGGGAGCTCGAATGTGCAGGTCTTCAGCAAGCTGGGGACCACCCTACTGCCATGTGAACAACTCTGTGACCCATATTCACTGCCTCGCTGGACTTATTCCAAAAGTCTGTGAAGAAGATCCTTCCATGGACAACACTAGTAATGATCTCAAGGGACCAAACTAGCAATGTCTGATGGGAAAGTGAGCTCAGGAAGAGCCCCACCAAGCAGGTAAGTTCATTCCCTTGTTTCTCAGATGAGAAACTGAAGTCCCTAAATAGAA
Organism: Dasyprocta punctata; assembly: GCA_004363535.1. Taxonomy (NCBI): domain Eukaryota; kingdom Metazoa; phylum Chordata; class Mammalia; order Rodentia; family Dasyproctidae; genus Dasyprocta; species Dasyprocta punctata. The sequence continues at coordinate 78,550 of RJWM01002259.1, read as the reverse complement.
GCGTCTCCTCCTTGACCTTTAACTGGAGAGACACACCTGATTGCCAGGGCATTTCCTACCAGGTAGACTTTGTCCACACAACCTACAAGCTGCCTCTGGGGTTGTAAATATTCAGTCTAAGTTGAGAGTGATTTTCGCCCCCTCCTCAAAGGTGGAGTTCATGCCTTCAGCTCTGAGGACCACGGTCCTGGACCACTATCTTGTGACAGAATGTTCCCAGCTGGCAGGCCAGATGTCATGTGGGTAAAGGGCACAGTTGAGTCATTCAAGGGCCACCAGCACCCTCTTTATGAGATAAAATAGTGTGCACTGGACTCACTTCTGAAGACTATAAGCACCTTGAGGGCAGAGCCTACGTTTCATTGTGTTTACAGGCCTAAAAAAACAGATGTTCAACTATCTACTTCTGAACAGATATGATCTGGGCCTGGGCCTGCAGCAGTCCGGTTAAGTTTGCCACCCCAAGGTTACACTGTACCTTCATTTCCATACATTTTGAATGAAAACTTTTCACAATGCATGACACCCTCACCTACACTTCTACTAATATAATCCAGCTTTTCCTCAATGACTAACGCTTACTAACGTAGAGTATGTATCTTTTTAAATGACCCTGAGTTAACAGGAAGATTAAAAGGCTTCAGCCTGCTTTTTAAAAATTTTACTCTTTAAGTTGTTTATATTAAATTAATAATTTTTGGTATATTGAGGTACAAATACACTATGATATCTGCCATTTTACAAATGAAGAAATTAAGGCACTAAGAGACTAAACAGATTGTAGCCATCATGCTATTAAATTACATAGGATTTGGCCCACAACTCCTGACTTAGTCATTCTCAGTCTTCAGTTTACACAAGAATCATCTGGAGAAGTCTTAACACAAGTTCCCATTCCTCCTGTTTAGTACCTGACGGTGTACCTGGCTTAGACCTGGGGGTCCACATTTTAACATACTCCCCAGATGATGCAGGTAAAGACTTGTATGTATGTAAGCCTGGTGCATCATTTATGAAGGTGGGGGGACTTGGACCTGTTCTCAGAACTATGAGACACTGGTGACCAGGTCAAGGATGGACCCCATGGGCAGCAGCGTGTCAAGGAGAGTTACTGTGAATGGGGGACGGGAAACTCTCTCAATGTGCTCTTTTCCTCTTTTTTCAGGGTACTGCTTGTTCGATAATGAAATTCTGAATAAATGAACTCATTCTTGGGCCCCTAAAGAGTGTAAAAAAGAAGTCTGCTTTTAATATAGTTCGAAAACACTCCATAATCTAAAAAATTCCTCACACTATTGAACAACTTCAGCAAATCTTCTGCACTACCTGCCAAGGTCATAGTTTCAATCTCACCTTCAATTATTGATAGATAGCCTGATAATTTAAGAAGAGAGAAACAGACTTTTTTTAAGATTTGGAAAAGGAAAATCCTTTTAATAAGAGATTCCATCCTGATTACATAGCTCTTATCAGGAAATCCCTTGAAAGCTGAATTCCAGAAGGTGACTATTAAAAATGTCATTGAAAAACTGGAAATTATCTGCTTAACACAGCTTAGAACAGACCCAGGAGGGATTGTATTTTTGGTGCAAAACAAGAGCTAAAGATTGTTTCTGTAGCTGGAAATGGACTAGAATTTTTGAATTCCTTTTACCTCCACACCTAAACATTTTTGGAGGTTCAGCAATAGAATCTCAAGGAAGCAGACCAGAAGGCAGGGCCTGGTCATTTCTGACAAAGGCAGTCAGTGCCCATCAGTGACGCCACCATTCAACGTGTGCAACATGGCAGCCGAGCTTGGCCAGAGGACAAGGAAGAGATAACTCAGCAGGATCCTACAGCACTCGTGGTAGTAACTTCTTTTGATAAAGAACTAGACACAGGAGTCCTCAGACTCTGAAAAGGCTAAGCCCAGGGCCAGTGCTTTAAAGTAGGACTCAAGAGTGAGAACTGGAAACGCCAAGTGGCCTAAAACCCACAATGACTTATTCACGATGTGGAGACCAAAGATACTCTTGGACTTGGACCGAAATTTCCGCCGCTGCTCAGCTCTGGCCATAGCTAGAACTGTCCTCTGACTTAGGATGAATTGTGTTTTAAACTTCTTCCATTCACTCTGAACTAGAATTTCTTAAGGAACTCTTTCAGAGGCAAGACCATCCATGCGCCCCATGGGGACTAAGCGGAGAACTGCCGGGGCATCTCCGTCACTGTGGCCCCTGCCCACCCTTTTCTGAGCGGTTCCGAGTCTCATCTCCCTTCCCCAGCACTCTTGGCCACGGGGTGAACACACCCAGGCTTAACAGCCGGCCTCGCACGAGCTGCTCTCTCTCTCCCGGGGCGCGTAATAGACACTGACAGAACAAGTGGAGACCAAGCAGAGATATGACCTTGTTTCTTTCTCTTATCTACTTGACCTGTTATCCAACCATTGAAATAGGAAAAGGAGACCCCGGCGGGACCCATTAGTCACAGAGTCATGCTGGCTGCTCCTGGTACCTTGGGAAAACTTGATGATAGAAAATTGATGAATGACCTGTCTAATGTCTTTAACCAGTATTGAGATGAAGCTACATATCAGGAATCATATTTCTCATTATTAAATATAGAAACTACAATTTTAATATCTTGTTGAAAAGAACCATTTAAGCTAAATATGAATATGGCTTTTGTGTAGGATTAATGAACTGAACATTTTAAGCTGTCCTATCCATGAAATGTTTGCCTGTGGAACAGCACCCCCGCCCCCCACTCCCCGCTTGAATCAACAATGAAAGAAAACTCTGAATAAATATATACAGATTAATATTTTCTTTCTACTGAAATATATATTTATCATATATGCATTCATCAGTTTTCATGCATGCTGTCAGATGAGGAAAATTAGCTTTTGCATTTACTAACTCCTCCATGGGAAAGAGGTCCCTCATGTGTTTAACAAAAAAAGCTTCATTGTTTATGAGATTGAAAAATAAAGGTTGCCATGGCTATAAGATCTGGTGATTGGTAATCAGTTTTCATAAATGACCATGAATCACTTCTGTGCTAGCTGGGCTTTGTTTGGAATATGAGATGGCTGTTCTGTCTTACAAGTAAGGAATTATTAATGTACCCTCCCTGGAGGGTTTCAATTTCACCCATACAAATAGCTGTATATCTACCAAGTGTATGTTCTGTGTGCCTATCTATGAAATTTAAAATTATATGCTTTGTGTAAAACAGAATATATAATAGACTCTGAAATTGAATAAAACTTATTGGACTCATTTTTTTATCCTTTGTGACATTTTTCTAGTAAGAGACTTCAGACAAAAGGCATTGCCACCAAGGAGCCAGGAATGCAAAGTCCTGTCCAATTTAAATAATCACTCCTTTCTGTCATGTTCTACAAAGAGGTGTATTCAAACATGTTCTTTGAGCCTTTCTGTATTCTGTTCTTAGTTTTCACAAATATGAGCAGGTAAAGATTCTCCCCACATCTCTTTCACATGTTTTTGTTACTTGAAAAAAAATAATCTTGGCAATTGTCTTATAAAAATGAGAGCCCTTTCTGCCGTGATAAATATGACAGAGGCCTGGCTTATACGAGATTGCAATTTAGTTCCAAACTTCACATCTATTCTTTTGTCAGCAAGTAAGTTGAAAGGACAGTCAGAGATAATATGGAGTTCATGGAAATTCTGATCATGCCCATGACCTTCTGAAAACCTTTCAGTGGTTAGTGACCTATATCTATGTGGTCCAAACTTCCTAGCACAGTGCTCCAACTTTTTTGTGATCTACCCTTAAAGACCTTGTTGTCTACCCCTCTCCTACTCTGATAATCCCCCTCCCATCCTTTCGGCTCTGGGGATTTGCCCTTCTGCTCCTCTCCTACCTGTCGTCGCTTTCAGTCATGGTCCGTAGATCCTGTAATGCTGGGTAGCAGTGCTACAAGCTCTGGACACGTGGTGCCAGCTGAGGCTCAGCAGGCAGAAGCATCACCTCCACACAAGTGAAGAAAGTGGTGACAGGGTCCCAGTGGTGTCACCTCACCACCAAATGGCCACTGGATGTTAGGAAGAAATGGTGCCATTTGGGTGTTCTGCGTTGGTCTCTGTCCCCGGAAGGCTGGGTCAGTCAGAATCCATGCTGTTGGACCCACGCATCGCCTCCGTGTCTGCCACAGTGGCTGTGCAGTCCATGAATCCGCCATGCCAGCACTGCAGTGGCTGCTGACAGAGGCCAGCTAGTGCCAACAGGCTAACTCACTTTGCCAACTCGTTTGTTAATTGCCTCTCCTGTGGTTGTCTCTGGCTGGCATTCGCATGTGATATTAAAATCTGCACACTCCATGACAGCTCCTGTTTGTCCATCTACACGTCATAACCCAGCCTTCTTTGTTTTCCATTCATTTTTCTTCATTACTCTCCATGAGTCTATGTGTATTAAACTTTGGGCTACTTCTTTTCATACAAAATGGTCAAGTGCATTATCCAAAGTTAGTAGTGCACATGTGAGTTTGATTTATTTCACTTATGAGTATGGTCTTAAGTCGTGGCCATTTACTTATAAAATTGTCTCACTAGTGTAAGAAACTGAAAAAGTATATATGACCCAAAATCTACAATAAATACTGTGTAAGGGTAAGAAACTACTCAAAGAGGAAAAGTAATTGGGATTGGGGAAAGGAGGAAAGAAGAAAGGGAAAAGGAAAAAGGCATAAATTTGTCTATATATATACACAAGATAGCTAAAATGACTATACTAATAATTGTATTACTTACTGGAAAAGAACAGTTAATATGATCAGATCAATTTTGCATGGCTATATCTGTTAATCTAAGCAACACTTTTGAAGGTAACAATATGCAATATTACAACCATTGTCAAATTCCTATCATCTTGTTTTGTAAACCTATACTGTTACCATACTGGGTTTGTTGCTGTTGGTTGTTCGTCTCTTTTTTTTTTTCTGTCTTTTTTTCACTTGAAAGAAAGAATATGAACAATTTGACAGTCAATAAATCTATAACAGTGAAAAAAAAAACAAAGCTAGTAGTGCCAAGTTGTACACCACTCAGTAGTCAGTGGCAGTTGTTAGTAGTAGCATCTGAAGTTCGTAGTAGTAGTGCGCTACCCAAAGTCAGTGAGTAGCCTCTCACTGTCAATTTTTACAGGGACTTTGAGGCTGTAGAGTAGGTGCTGTCGACTTGGTGGCTTTTGCTCACATGAGCTAACTCTCCTTCGGCACCTGCTTGTGAGGGATTCCAAACACACCCATGGGCGTGCGTTGAGGGAGTCACTAATGCAACAGCGGTGAGTGCTGCAGGGTGTAAGTGATCCACTCGTGCACTGTGGTCCTGTGCTCAACATGAGACGTCCCACTTCCGTCTTGCAGTGGATTGTCCGGGCCCAACCTATCACTTGGTGGGTGTTGCCCAATTGTCAGACATTTGGTCGCTACCATACCCTCTAACATACTTTAATACTTTTAGTACAGTAAAAAATAATAATAATTCTGTACTACACATAGCATGAAACTCATGGAACTGGGTTGTGATTCACCCACTGAACCTAGGCAGAATCCTCACACAGCCTCTTTTACCTTTATTGACACCTCCAGAATCAAAAGGTCTACTGGGTCATATAGTCCAAGTAACAAGGCTATAGAAACATTTCTTCTTGTTGGCCCTTTTAGAGTAGGTGTGTGTTACTTTTTATGTAATATCTCTATAATTGGAGTATGCTATTAACTGAGCTAAAGGGTCCTACAAAATATTATCATTCTCGCTTCTTTAAGATACCAAGTGTAGGATGCTTACAATATCTCTTTTCCTTTTGGAGGAATGTTGTCTCATGTCTCTGACCACCAAGTTCTTAAAATTTTTATGACTGTGACAGTACCTGAATATTTTCATGGTTTCTGTTCCATTCTCTGGAGCATGAATGTCTTCCCAAAATGCTCACTATGCCAGGCACCTCTTTCTCAGCCTGCTCAATCGAAATGGCCATTCACGTGGACGTGGGTGAATGGGACATTCTGCAAGATGTCCAGAAGTTTGAATTCTGTGACATCCATTACAGTAGCCACTTGTCAAAAGGGGCCATTAAGAGCATGAAATGTGATTAGTGCAACTGGAAAATGAAATTTCTAATTTGAATTTAACAAATTTAAATTTGAAGACTGAAACAATGAAAACTAAAGCTTTGGTAGGACTACATGTCATATTAATTGCTATGTTGTAAAGTATGTGCATAATTTGTTAGTATTATGCATTAACATTTCAATGACTGGATGTCAACAAATTAAGTAAAAATGATTTTTCCAGGTATTGTATAATACTACACTTATTCAAATATTTCTGTATAAGTATTGCTTGCTAACTGATTGTACCACTGCAGCAAAGTAAAACAAACAAAAAAGTTGTTTGTTGTGCAAAATAACTTGCATATTTTCAGTAAAGTCAGAAATTGTGAGACATTTTCAGCTTATATACACCAAACGTGATAAGAAGATTCCTCTTAATAGAAAAAGATAAATCAATAAAACAGATTACCCAAAACTGGAATTAAATATCCAACAATAATTTTGTAAATCTTGACAGGATCTGAGCTTGTAGCTTGGACCAGTTATAAAATGCCTTGGGTTGTCACTCAATATAGAAAATGACTTGTAGATGTAGGGATGGTAAAAGAAATTACTAAATTATACTTAGTTTATTATAAAATTATGAAAAAAATACATTTTACAAACAGTGAAAGATCTTCAACTAAGCAACAAAACAATAGTCTTTCAAATACCAGACCTTTCCAAAGGTATCAAAAATAAATTGGCTTAAAATTTGAAAATTGAAAATACCTTGTTTTAGCTTTAAATGAATCATGCAATACATATTGAGACAGCATAATTAATACTCTAACATATTTTATATCAATTTGACTTCCCAAATTATAAACAAATGTCAGTTTGAAATCTAAAAAAGTGGACTCATTATATAGATGTTTAAAAATGTCTAACATCTCTCAAAGAAAAATTTTACCTTGATTCAAAAAATTAGTTACTTCTACCACAGATAGTACTACATCTATGTTAAAACAAAACTGGATTTACTAGAATTTTTTAAAAAGGTATTCATGTTACTCTGATTGTTCTATTATAATACATATTGAAAATTTTTGTGTTCCATATTCTAGAAAGATTACTACACTTTAATACCTCTGCAGGGATTAGTGTCATACTTAAAGAATCTAAAGGACCAGATGTTACTGTCCCCGCCTTATTTCTATTTTATTCATGAGTGTGATAATTGCAAAATCTGGATGGAACTTGGAGAATGGTGACAGATTACTGCTAGCTCAACAGAACAGTAGCTCCCCTCACGATTATCTTGCCAAATGCACTGTCTTTTCCAGAAAAAGTAACACAGCCCTGGGTACATGGTCTATGGTGCCATCGATTTGGTAACAGGCTCTTTTGCCCTCACCAAGAATGTTCAAAACACACCACATTCACATGACACAGTATGGATAACGCACGCACTTACGTTTTCATTTCAGGGCTGTGCTAACTCTCCCAACCTCTATCATAATCTAGGCTGAAGAGCTCTGGGCCAGTGTAGTCCACTAAAAAGAAAATAAACAATAATGGTTACATATAATATTTAAATTTTTTAGTAGTTACATTAAAAACTAAAAAGAAACAAAGTTCATTTAATAATGTATTTTATTTAAGCCAGTATTTCCAAAATATTATCAATTCAACATGAAGTCAATTTTTAAAAATCAGTGCAGCATTGTTTGTCCTGCGCTTCTGATGTGTTTTACACTTAGACTGTATCACAATCAAATGCTAAATTTAATGAGATATGCTTGATCAAAATTTATCATTAAAAAAGTGGACTCGCATACCCACATTGTTTCAAACATGCTTAAAAGATGTCAGATAACTGAATCCATTACTAAAAGGAATAATTTTAATAACTGTATTACATTAACAAAACAAATGTACAGTATCTTTTTCAAAGAATTGATTGGACTTTGAAGCAAATGTGTAACCATTTCAAAGTTACCATTGCTAAAATTAAATAAATTCACTAATTTCTCAATTTAGTATTATTAAACTTGAATCCAAAAGAGTAGCACATAAATTGAAAAAAAACTCTAAATTTATCAATATGGAAAAATGTTCTCTGAATTTTTCTTATACTTTTTGTAATCAATATACATAATACCACTGATTACAATTTAAATAGTCTCCATTTTGATTCATATTGGAAAACATGTAAAATCATTATTAAGTTGTAGTATGTAAAGCTTCAACTTCAATATAAATTTGCATACTTGTGCATGTCACTCCCAAAATTTAACTTTCCACAGATTTTCAAAGTTAGCTTATTCATATGTAGTGATAACAGTGAGAAAATGTAAGTTATACTGCCAATTTTCTCATTTGACTATTGAATATTTGGCAAGTTTTTTTCTTTCAGAAATCTTGTGGTTTATGAGAATCAGAATTTATATTTCATGGAAACCTTTGCATAACTTTTCCATGACTCAACCAATGAGTAGAAAATCATTAAATTCATTGACTTTGTAACCACACACTCTTAATTCCAACATCACGCACTCTAGATCCAGGCACCTCTGAAAAAGCCCCACTTGTGACTGCAGGAGGCTTTGGGGGGACATCTAGACACAAGCCATAGCAGTAACTAAAGATGTATTCTGGCTTTTATGCCTGGAGTTCAGTTGAATTTACTATCTTCAATTATTTTTTTATCAGTGACACTTGGCAATAGCTAGCCAATCCCACCACCTTAATAGATAGCATTTACTCATCTCATATATTCATCTCAAACTCCTGTATGCTGGTGCATTTCCTCCCATAAGTTCACCATCCCATTTTATTACTGGCAAAAGTTTTAATGAATGGAAAACTCCCTTTGGCCAGCCGCTGTCTGTGCACCAGTGATGGGATCTTTATTGCAGGTGCTGGCTCGTGAGCCAAAGTTCCACTTTATCATCTGCTTTCCTGGACCACTCCTAGGTTTTCAAGTTGGGTTCTTTTGAGGCATATGTCAAGATGGAGAGATGGAGTTTGGAATGAAAATCATTGCATCCAAGAGAAGGTAAATTGGAGTGTAGGACTGAGATAACAGAAAGGCATAGGGGACATATTCTATGGATTTTTAAAATAAAAGGAGGGGGAAACAGATCAGTGCTTGAGAATACGGACTCTGTGAACAGGACAGAGATGATGTTAACTGTGATAGTTAATCGTGGTATCAACCTGAATAAGAAATACCTGGTAAGTTAGTTTAGCACAGTTCTGGGTGTGTCTGAATGACAGACTCACAGAGAGAAGACCCACCCTGGAAGTGGGGAGCACCGAACAATAGGCCTGCAGCCCAGATGAGAGGGAAAGAGGGACGTCTACTTCCTCAGAGGCGCGCCAGTCTTCGCCATCACCTTTGGGTGGTCCTTCAGGCTGAGAGCACAGACTCTTTAGCCTTCCAACACAGATACTACAGTGTTCCGATCTGCACTCATACTGGACTCCACAGCGAGCTCCAGGCCTGCAGTTTTTCACTTGATCCCCTCTGACTTTCCAGCATACAGATGGCCGCTTTACCTTCTCCCACTCCTGACTCTGCAGGGGGTCACTGTGAACCCTAGCTGATAAAGTGAGGGATGGGGATTAGGTACTAGGCACCTGGCAGTGGAGTCAAGAGTGAATCCTGGGGAGCAGCAGCTTGAGGGTCAAGGCTTGAGGGACAGCCACTCAGGGACCAGAGAAAGTAAACAGGGGCACTATGGGCTGTGGGAGAGAAGAAGTTACCCAATGCCTTGAGGACAGGCTGGAGGAAGATTTCACACAGGCAGCTTGCCAGTGAGACAAACCTACCACAACTCCCAAGAGCTAATCTGCATAAGCACTACACTGATACTTAATTTTCCCAATTAATTTTTTAATGTTTTTCATTCATTTTTTATGACAAATGTTGTTGCCAGGTCTTTGATTCTGTCGTCCCTCGAGGTTAGAGTTTATTTCTTTAAATATACAACAAGAAAATATATGTGTTTCCTGATGAAGTCTCTGAAAGATCTGGCGATAGAAATCTTTCAGCAGTAGTTTTTCTGGCTACTGCAATGTCACATCCAGAGGTCTCGTCATTACACACCAATTTAAGGGGTCAGTAATACAGCTAACGGCTCGTGCCAGGACACACATTTCCCTGGTGGCCTACGGGCCTGCATCCCCCAGCTGTGATCAGAAATAAGTCCAACTGGCAGCATCACAAAGCTGTGGCTTCATTCCTAAATACACAAAGTCTACTTAGGGGAACTGGTAGCTTGTTATTTTCACATTTAATAAAAGTATGCACAGTTAATCCTTTTTAAAAGCTAGGACAACCCTCTCCCTTCAGTAGCACTGGAAACCTTACAGCTACCAAAACTTATGTATTTCATATCAAGGTTAATTTAGTTACCCAAATGAGTCCTCTTCTTCCTTCCTAAAGCTTCCAGAACCCCAATCCAGGTCCCAGTGGTCCAGTGACAATGAACCTTTAAGAGATCAAGTATCCAAACTGCAACCCAAAACCCACTTATTGATCACAAAGTGCCAACACTGCCCCCATGTGCACCACTATCCAACGCTCAGCTGCTGAGACGACTCTATGTGTCCACGGGGACTCGTGTACTCACCGCCACTGCTGTAGGCCTTTCCAACAACTCCTTTACCTTCCTGCCTTATCTAAAATGTGACTTTCTCCTGGGGAATCACCTCTGCTTATCTCTCTTTCTGAGACAAATCATTTTTTGCACAATGCTACTAAGCTTTCAATGCTGCTTTTCCCAATGTTTGCTGCCCTCTGTTCCTTCTTGCCATTCTACCATACAACACTGTCATCTATTTACTCCCATTTGTATTTTAGTAAAACAAAACAAAACAAAATAACAGAAGAGAAGGGGGGAGAAGGGAAGGAAAGGGAAGGGAAGGGAAGGGAAGGGAAGGGAAGGGAAGGGAAGGAAAGGGAAAGAAAGGGAAGGGAAGAGAAGGGAAAGGAAAGGAAGCGAACGGAAGGGAAAGGAAGAGAAGAGAAGAGAAGAGAAGAGAAGAGAAGAGAAGAGAAGAGAAGAGAAGAGAAGAGAAGAGAAGAGAAGAGAAGAGAAGAGGAGAGGAGACGACAGAGGCTGCAGCCTCTGGCCCATAGCTTTCTTCTCTACCATGCCACTCCCAGGTCCAGGTGTGTGACCTTTCAACACTGAACTCAGTTCATGTCCTCTTCATCTGGGCACCTTCTTCTCCTTTCCTCTTCTCTATCTCCACACCAAGAACAAGTTAATCTGAGTTACCTAGCCATTCCTATTGCCAATAAACAAGGCAATTCTGAAATAAAAAATTAGAATTACGTCTGAGCACCACATTCTTTTTTCAGTGATTCCTCCCCCATCTTCCACAGCCAATAACCAAGTCAATAGAACGTATTTCTCCTTGAAACAGGCCCCTGTTGTGCTCTATGAGTTCCCTCCAACGCTTGCCTAGTCAACTTAAACTCCGTGGTTCTCAGTGAGTCCCTTTCTTGCTAATGTCTTACAACTCCGGTCAATATGTATCCTACTTTGGGCTGCCATCATCTGTTTTCTAGACTAACAAATCAGTTAAGTGATGGATCTCATGCCTCTCCATGAATTCTTCAGATCTTTCTTAATGCAAACCTGATCATTTCACTTTCTTGCTTTAGACATTTCAGAGGTTCCAGATCTTGAAATCACTTGCAAAGACCTGCTTGTATCTGGACATGGTTTTCATCTCTTCCAATCCCTTCTAAACCCCTGACCCCATTCTGCTGTGACACTCAACTATGTTCAGTTTTTGGAAAGCATCTGCTCGCCTCCCCCTCCTCCCTCATTCTTCTCTTCCCCCTGCACTTTCCCTGGCCTTCTTCCCCTCCCCACTCTTCCCGTCTCTTCTTCCATCTCCTCCTCTGTGTCATTCTCCACACACCTTTTGCTACAGAATTCTTTTTCCTGAAAGGTTTGTTTCTCTGCTGACCTCCTATCCTTCAGACTATCAACCATCAAGAAAGCCTTTCCTGATCTCTAAGTCAACAGAACTCAACCTTGCTGTGTTATTCACAATAAAAAGGCATTATTATGGTTATTATTCAGAATTGCTGGAATTCCTGAAAGCTGCATGTGGAATGTCCCACCCAGCACTCTGTTCACCCCACCATCTGCTCACTGTGTCTGTGACCTTGGCACTCAGGTTTCCTTAGATTGCAGTAAACCGCTTTACTCAGCTCTTCCTCTGTGTCTCTCATAAACTTAGTCTGCGTATCATTGTGAGTTCACTCCTCCTCTCCAGGCCCACGCTCCTGAACATCCCCAGGACACCAAGTAGTGTGATGCCTTCATGTCTATAGATTTTTTGTGTCTTTTTAAAAAATTTTGTGCCCTTGTCTCTATTGAGAGATTTCCCACTCAAGCTTGAAAATTTAGCTCAGATGCCAACCCTTGCATGACCCCAGTCTTCTTCTCTGTGCCCCTTCAGCACTCGGCCCAGAACGTGAAGCCCTGTGACACCAGATGTGTGAGGGTGCCTCCCACCGAGACAGTGCCTTCAAAGACAGCTAATATTCAACTCTACATCTTTAGGCTGCAGAGGAAGGGTCTGAGTCGTAATCACACATGTATGTGATGCTTCAAAGTCTTTCTCCGCATCCCCCAGTTTTTATTATCTCTCCAAATCAGCTGTTTTCCAATCACAATTGTCAGTGAATCACCCACTAAAATGTATATGCCATGTATTTTGCTTCTAACTAGTGAGTATTTGTAGACAAAACTGTCTTTAAACTGTAGTGTTGATGTTTTCACAAGGCACAAGAATTTGCTAAAGGCAAAGTTGTTTGTTTTGTCCATACATTTCCAATTTTCACAGGAAGATGATGGTGTAATTTCATTCTAGAATAAAACACAAGTTTCAGTAAAAATTTATTAAAGCAAAATTGATGCTTTGTATGTTTATCATTTCTTCTCATCCTAAAAAATCTCCTATCATCTGAATGAAATGTGTGAAAATAAAAAAGAAACACCAAAAAAAAATGACTTTTACTTGAGGCTGATTGATGACACTAACTTCTTGAAAATAGTGATATTTTACTAACATATTAAAACCTCAGGATTGTTACTGAGCCTCAAAACAGCACATTTCTATATTGTCTGTCTGTCTGTCTCTGTCTCTGTCTCTGTCTCTGTCTCTCTCTCTCTCTCTCCTTTGAAGTAAAATTAGACCCCTGACACTACATATCATTCTGGTAGCCAAAAACATATCCTCTATGGATCTAACTTGATCGCTCCACTCTGACTTCTGTAGTAAGTCTATGAAATATTAACGAATTGGAAAGATGGAATGAGTGTCATTAGATAACTGTACATTTCTTCTTCCTAGAATTGAAACAGTGCAAATGTGTCTTTATTACACTTCACTGAATTATTGAATTTTCACTCAAATTTGATTTTTTCCAAACAAAAATGCCTTGAGACTCTAAAAAAGACCCACACTTTGTGCAAATATAGGGAAAACATATCAGTGGTATGATATAGTTCGGAATATTCAAATCAGCTATGCCCTCAGTATAAAGCTACTCTGCTATGAATCTGAGATGTGTAGTTTCCAGACTTTACTTGGCAACAAGATCTGTGACTTTGCCAAACTATTTAGCAAGTCTTCACAGCACTTCAGTCTGTCGTCGGGTATGTTTAATAATGTGTGTGATTCTGTAGCCTCTCCCACTGGGCTAACTGGAGCTTGCCGCCTGCTGGGTGGTTATAACCGCTCTGTCTAATGAGTAGGAGACAGCCAGGTCCTCTGCACCCACACTGAGTGCCTGCCTTGCAGGAGGGACACATCAAAGATGGTCATCCGAGGCTAAAACCTAGACATGCAGGGAAATTAAAATGCTCAAGTGGATGGGGTAGAAAAGTGGACCACACCCCAAATGCCACCACAGACCTTCACTCCTATCGAGCGCAGTGAAAATTAAAAGCCAGAAGCTCAGAGATAGTCAAGAGAGAATTGTTTAGCCTGAAGCTTCTAGACATATTTTCTTTTTCAGCTTTACAGTTGAGGAGGCACGGGTAGAGAAAGGGCAGGAGTACTGTCCAGAGTGAAACAGAAAATCAGCCAAAGATTTGAATCTAGAAATCAAGTCTGACCTGAAAAACTCCTTCCTCAGAGCTCTCAAACTGTTCTGCCTAAAAACATTTAATTACAGAAGAAAGCATGCTGATTGAGATCTAAAATGTCCCCCAAAGTGTCATGTGTTCAGAGATGGCTGTTTTGAAGGTAACCAGATGGATCGCAGGGCCCCTAACCTCAGCAGCGTGCTGACCCGTTGGTGACGGAATGTGATGGGATTATCGGGAGGCCATGGAGCCTGAGGCGGTAGGGCTCAGGGTAAAGGAGTGGGCTGTGGGCCATGGCTATCCTATGCTTTTCCTCACCAGAGACCCAGAAGCAACAGAGTTGGTGACCTCTGAAACCATGAGCCAGACTAAATATCTCCTCACTTCATTGTTTCTGTCAGGGATTTGGTGACAGTGGCAGAAGGCTTACTAACAGAGAGGATGTGGAGTTATCCCAAGGGAAGGGGCTATAACCCAAAGCAGTTGGGCACAAGTGTGAAATTTCTATCAAATCACATATTGTGGTTCTTGTGAACTTTGTGTTCTATGCAGTGAAGCATATGGGTGGCTTAATACAAAATTATTTTCTCTCAAAATTACTAGATATATAGAAACTTCATGGAGACACCAAGTTTGTTCTGTATCTTTGCATTTCCCCAGGGCTTAAGGCACCCAGTTCAAGCAGCATGCCCTGCAGCATGTGTGCAACCCCAGGGTTTTTGACTTTCTTCACTACAGGTTGCAAGAGTCTTATGGGATGCATATAATTTGGTCACCTGTGCCATTTAGATTCATCTTCTGATATGCATTCACAGTAGGGAAAGACAAGTAAAGAAACTTGTCCCTTACACAATTTTTGCTTTTTAATCTCAACCCACCAACCTGGGAAGTTGTGACATAGGCTCACACTTTAACACCTCTAGACTGGTAGATGAGCATGACGAAAGGGTCACAATTCCCTAAAGAATGTACAACAGTGTATGGCTCCCTGTTATGGATTAAAAACTGGTGGTCAACTTAACACCAACTGAATTACATTAGCATGGTGCTGAGTGTAGATGGCCTACCTGAGGAAAGTTGCCAGCATAAATAGAAATGTGAAGAAGAGCGAGGCGTTGTGGGTTCTCCTAAGCACTGCTGTTTGGAGCCGTTGTTTCTCCTGGAGGAGCTTGTCATGCTGGCTTCCCCAATATAGATTTGGCCATTATCATCTGAGGAGTTTGGGACCTCATCAGTGAGAGTGGCTGTGGTTCACTTTGGGGGAGCTCTGCTCCTTGTACTGAGCATCGCTTCCTGGCTCCGGAGGGGGAAATGTGTGCTGGAGAAGCTGGTCACACTGGCTTCCTGACCTGTGCTCGACCGTTATCATTGGAGGAGCGCGGGACCTCACTGCTGCTGAGGATGGCTGTGGTGCTCTTCAGGGCAGCCCCACTTCTTGTTTTGAGCGTGACTTCTCGGCTCCAGTGTAGAACCCTCGACCCACTGCACAGCTCCTTCACCCCGCTGGCATAGACTTTCTAGTTTCCACCGCTGATCTTTGGCCTTCCCAGTACAGATCCGTAAAATAGACTGGCATAAGTCCTTATCGTGGGCACTTAGATTTCCAGTTGGATTTGTGGGAGGCTTTGTCATGCATTTTGGGTCTCTAGTTGGACTTGTGTGGGGCATTGCTGTGGGATCCAGGCCCTTGGCTGAATATTCCTTAGTCTTTAGTGTTGTGGACAGATTTTCCTGTACTTTCTTGTGTTTAACTCTGAGTGACCATCATAAAACAGTATTACAAGTTCTGTGTCCTGTATGCAGTTGTTCTCCTTGTAACCCCTGACTACAACACTCCCCATCTTCAGAATTTATACATAAGAAGTACAATAACATGAAGGCTCATAAAAACTAGGAGTCGGTCAGGGATACAGAATCAAGTGGTTGTTAGAGATCCTGGTTCCGTTTTCTGACTCAGCCTGTGCATTAGTCAGGTTTCTGCTGCTGTGTCAAAGCGCCTGAGACTTAAGGGGAAAACAAATTATTCGGTCTCATCAGAGGTATTAGTCCATGATTAGCAGGCACTAAGGCAAAAAGAAACATTATGATGGAAAAGTGTGGCAGAGGACAGATTCTTCATGGCAGGCAGGAAACAGAGAAAGTGAGGCAGAGACAGAGACAGAGACAGAATCAGACACACAGAGAAGGGAGACAAGATACAACCCGAAGGCCGTGCCTCCGTGATTACTCCCTGAAACAGGCCACACCTCCCAACAGCCCATCCAGCTATGAATTCATCAGCAGATGAATGTACTGATGAGGTTACGGCTTTCATCAACCTCTCACTTCCAAAAGGCCTATCAGCTGGCCTTTGAGGAACATTTTAGATCCAAACCATGTCACTGTTCTCCTGAGAAAAGTCATGGTCTACAGGAGTAAAATCCTTTTTTCCAGTATCAATTCATCTGTCTTTCCTGAGAAATTTTTATTTCAATCATATTACAGAATCTAAAAGAATTATTTTAGGCCCAAAATATTGAATGTGAAAAAATGCACAATAAATTAATCCATGAATGACAGGTTGCACACTGTTGGATTGGACATACCACACATCTACTGCTGCAAGGCCAGAGGGAGGCCCTTCCTTTGCTGGTGTACCCAGGACAACCACCTGTTGTAACTGATTTTGTGTCAATTTGGTTGGACCATGGGATACCCAGTTATGTGGTCAAGCATTCCAAAGTGTGTCTGTGAGGGTGTTTCTACGCGAGCTCAGCGTTTGAACGGTAGACTGAACAAAGCAGAGTATCTTCCCCAGGGTGGATGAGTCCCATCTATGGAGTTGTAGGCCTAAAAAGAATAAAAGGGCTAAGTGGAATGATCTGTCTCTCTCCCTCACTCCCTGCTACTCTGTTGAGTGGAGACATCAGTCTTCTGCTTCCTATAGACTCAGTGTACATCTTAATGCTATGAATTTTTCTGGTTCTCAGGTGTAGATTCAGACTGGAACTCTATCATTGTCTTTTGGCTTTACTGCTTGTAAAGCACAGATACTGGGTCTTCCCAGACTTCATATTTGCATGAGCTTATATTAATATGCATATATATTTCTCTGGAGAACACTAATACAGAAACACAGGACATGAGTCCTCCCTCCTACTCTTAGGGCCGACCCTAGACCTGCCACAAGACGATTTCTGGCTGATGACTACATCACTGTCCTTGTTCCAGTTGCAATTAAAGTGACTTAGTCACTTGCTCATTTCTGGGACATACCACCTCACGCTTCACCTTCAAGGAGGAGAGGTCTATCTCCGCTGATACTGTATCAGAAGTTTCAGTCCACAGTTGGGAGGCTCAGACAAAAACACAGCGTGGCAGAAGGGCCAGCTGCTCATGTCATGGCAGCCAGGAGGCAGAGAAAGAAAAGAGAAGCCAGGGACAAGAACATAGCTTTCCAGGTCGTGTATCCGGGGACTCCCTCCAGCCTGAACCTACCTCCTGACCTCACGTCAGCTTCCAAACACATGAGGCTTTGGGAGTCATTCTAGTTCCAAACCATAAAAAACAACTAATGTATATTTTTTTCTCTCATTTTGGAATGTTTGCATTAAAATGGCACCATTTATATGGTTTATGCCCTTTTATGGCTATTGAGTAATAGAATTTATGGTATGTCTACTACTAATATACTTGGACCCCACAGAGGAATTTATATGTTTCTGAAGTTTAATAAAATATTATGCATATGCTTTTCTATGTTTTTGGCAAAATTCCCATTATATTGGCTTGGTTCCATTAATATGAGTTTATTTTCTATTTTAATACAGGTTGTACTCCCTGGGATTTCTATTAGAAATGCAGGAAGGCTTGGAGCAGACTTTTAGAAGTATAAGTTGTTATTTAAAACCCTCCACAATTTATAATTAAATGCATGGCAATGAAGGATGATACAGTACATTTAACAGATGAGGCAAATTACAGTGGCAACTGTGAGGAAAAGACTTGAAATTCTCTTCCCGTGTCTGGGCCTTAGAAGGTCAGCTAATTCTTCAGTCCCCAAGCCTCATGGTAATGACCAGGAAACGCCCAAGCTAACAAAGGAGGCAAGAACATGGGGCTGTTTTTCCAATATTCCAATATTAAAACTAACTAGGTACCTCCAAAGAACTTGGGGAGACAGACTGGGAGGCCCTGAGCGTCCCTACACATACCCTCAGGCCGCAGCTCCACGATTGCAGAAAAGCAGGGCTTTGTTTGGGCCCAGTTTGCCTCCCCGAGCCCACCTCGTCTCATGCAGAAGACCTTGTGTTGCCAAGTGCCCAGTGTCCACCCCTACCGGTTCCACAGCTGCCCACCAAGCCTACTGCAACTGTATGGTGTCACGTCGCCAGTCAGCATCTCCCTCTTGCGTTGTACCCCAAAGATCCGGAGAGAAGCCTTCATACTCTGATGCACGTAATCTACAACTATGGTTGCCTCATTGTGCTCCTGCGGGGGAGGCTCCCCTCTGTATCAAGCCTGGAGCCCATGGCAGATTCCACAGTCATATATCAAGTGCCTGCAGCATCAGCATACCCTGTCCCACGTGCCAGCAAGGCTCAGGGTAATGAGACAGAGTGGAAGCATGGAAATCAGCATGGGTGTGGATCAGTTCTATGCAATGCCGTAGGTGCCAGGAGGCATGTGATGCTGAACGCTTAGAACAGAGGCACTAACCCATGCCTGGAGTGCAGAGAAGACCTTCTGGATTAAAACTTGAACTGAGTCTGAAGGAAGGTGGAAATGTAAATGAGGCAAGAGGAAGGTTTCTAACCTTTCATGTAGTACATTCTTAACTTCTAATGTGTTTTCCTAAAGATGACCCAGTGACATCAAACGAAGACTCCAAAGTCACAGGGCACAGTGTCCTCATCACTCGAGTTTTCCATGGTCAGGACCATCCCATGCCATAGCCAGGGGGTCACCTGTTTGATGAAGCTGACCCCTCCAACTCTCCACCGCACACCCCCAACATCCAATATGCAGCATCTTGCAAGGGCAATGTATTCCCTCAGGGCTGCGAGTGATAAAGATTAAACAAGGCTTCTCTGTTGACTGGGGGAGGCAGAAATATTGGGCAAACATCTGGCTACCCAAGCAGAAACTCTAGAGAGACAAAGCAAATGATGTTGTGCCCTGATTGTGAGGGATTTTTCTCCAATATTTCATGAATGGTTACTGTATCCAGTTTAGGTTTTCAATCCCACTGCCCATCCTGCATAGGAAGACAAAGAACCTCAATTTCAAAATTTATAAATATTGGAAGTGGGATAGTCTCATTAAAATGGAGTGAGCATTCATATGATCATTGAATATGATTGCTGCAAAATGATACTCAGCTAAAACTCTTTCGACCATTTAAGAGAAAATGTAAGTGCCCCCCCCAAAAAATCTCATCTCATAACAATAAGACTCCAATTTTTTTTCTTTTTCCATTTTAGAAAACCAATTAGAGCACTAGAGCAGAAGAAACATCCCAAGGAATAGTCTATAAGATCATGTAGTAATTGGGTCAATTTATAGTAGGTATCTGAGAAATCCCTAAAATTGTCATTTCTCCTGGTTAGGACTGAATAGAAAAGAGTGTGATTAATAAATAGTTTAAGCAGCAAACAGAAGGTACTTACAATGCACGAATGCTCTGGGGAGATGAGGTATTGAGAAAATCATTACAATAAAGTACAGGCAGGCATTTTGCTTAAAGAGGCTGAAACAACTTTTCAAAACATCACATTAAGGGACTATTTAGGCTGGAATTGCTTATTAAGATTTCCTTTAAGTGGTCATTCTATTATAAGGTCAAACTAGGTATGTTAATATGAGCTTCAATCAAGAATTTTTCAGGATGCATCAAAATCCAGGACCCAAACCAATCCAAGTGTTTGATCTCTCCTCCCAGATTCTACCTAGAAGACAGCACTAGGTAGCTTCTCATGTGCTCGGTTACACAACCCTGTCTGGAAACTTCATTACGTTATTCAGAAAACACTACAGTGCTGTGTGGGTGCCGTTCTTCAAGCAGAAGAGTAAAACATTTAAAAGGGGCAGTCCTCTGGCATTGAGAGACTGGGTTTTCCCAATGGCATGGCTAAACTGTAAGACTTAGGCTAAATCCATCATGGGCTCCCTTCAGTCACTCTGCCACCCCTAGTTCCTCCTCAGTTCCTGTAGGTGGCATCTATTGATTTGGACTACCAGAAAGATTTTCCCTCTTTTTTCCAGAAACAACACCTCTGCACTTTGCAGAACTGTCTCTCCCAACCTCCTGGTTGCACATTGGGGTTTTCCAACCACCCCACTGGATTCCCACAGTGGAACCTCACAACACAGGTATCATCTGAGATGGTCCCTCCATCCCCAGTCAAGACGCTGGACTCAGGAATGATGTTGTACCCCAAGCCATACCCATCAGGTATTATCCTTAGTAAAGTATTTTTAAAGCTAAGAGGATGGTAGCCTAGAGCTGTCATCTTACTCACTGCCCTCAAAACCACATCAACAAAGAGTCCTGACTGCTAACTCCTTCTCCCTGCTTCCTCCTGCCCCTATTCCAGTGGTGGTGAAAGTGTGCTACGGTTGGCTCTCTGTTATCATGGAAAACTCCAGAAGGTTCACCATGACTGCCCTAGACCAATCCTGCACATCCTTGCTTCACAGCTTTGCTGTTCAATGCCTGACGAACAATCCTTCCCCGACACCTATTTACAAGAAGGTTAATTCCCCTAACTAGAGTGATCAGTGGCCCCACTCCAAAAGAAAAGCATTTACACAAAGGAAGATGAACATCTAAGAGAGATGATAAGCCATGATATTTGGGGAGAAATCACAGGTGTAGAAGATATTCATCCTCAAGAAAAGAAAAGTTTTAAGACATGACTGTTAACTGTGAAGATCTTCAGTTCTGTCATATTCCAATAGATTGGTACTTATCTGAGTCAATTTTGAATGGACAGCATAAACTAGTGGATTATAAAAGTTAATTGGTTTTTAAAAGAATGAATCTATTGCTTTACTCACACCACAGATGTTACTGAGCATTTTGAGATGTTACTGAGCACAGATGTTACTGCATTTTGAGCTGAGAGCTGGAAGATGGGGGCCGGGTTAGGGAGCATCCCAGTTGCTCGAGAGCCAGCAAGGGAGACAGAGGTGATGTTGCACTTGTGGTTTTCATTTGGGTCCACAAGGCCAGGGATCAATAAGATCCAGAACACTGATACAAGTGAGTCCCTCTCTTTAATGAGAGCTCATATTGCTATGAGTCCCAACTTCATCTGAAAAGCAGAAAGATTAGAGAGGGACCCATTATAGGCAAGGAAGGCTGATTTAGCCAGTGTCTTAGTCATTTTCCCATTCCTGGGACGAAATACCTGACATCTCCAGTGAAAGACGAAGAGGTCTATTTTGCTTGACAGTTTCAGAGGTTTTAGTCAATAGTTGGTGGAGGTCCTGAGCAGAGGAAAGCTGGTTCCATTACGGTCAGCAGGAAGCTGAGAGAAGGGACGAACTGGGGAGGGAAATCTACCCTTCAAGGTCACATCCCTAAGGATCAACCTCTTCTGACCCAAACTCACCTTCTAAGAGCACACTCAACTGCTGAACACATCTGTGGGTAAATCAAGTCATGAGCATAGCACTCCCATGATCCGATTCCCTTCCAAAGCCCTGCACCTGAGCAGGCGAGAACTGGGGAATACATTGAGAGCAAACCATGACAGCCAGAATTGCTAGAATAGAAAAAGGATTTGAAATCTAGTGAAGACACTCAGAGACAGACAGAAAGAGACAGAGAGAGAGAGAGAAGGAGGAGAAAGGTGAGAGTGAAAATTGTTACTTTGATCAAATTCAGAGATTTTGTTTTATAAAGAAAAAGAGATAAATACACAAAAAACAAGACTTTTAAAAATCAGAATCCATTACATTCTTTCCATGGATGCTGACAGGGAGCTGGTGACCAAACTATAGAATGTAGATTAGTTATTTAGCCATTTTTATTATGCTTTAACTGTATACATTAAAGACAAGTCTTCTTTAAAATGCAATAACTGTAATTTTTTAAAATGAAAGGCCTTCAAAAAATGAACTCAGGTTAAACCAGGTTTTTAGAGTCATTACAATCACTGTCATAAGGATGAATTAAGAAGGTTGTTCTGTTCTCCAATTTAATAACACTTTTGACTGCCTCGTAAATTGTGTGATATATGATAATTTGGCCTCCAGGATTTGATTGGCTTGCTCCTCCAACCCTTCCTCATAAATTAATGTCATCATGAACACAGACAGGTTCTTTCCTTATTTTTCTGCATCCTTTTAAAATAGCTATTAACCCTTACTTGCCACTGAGACACTATTAACCTAACAACAACAAAAAAATGGCAATTGAAAGACCCATGAATATCTCTAATAATCACTCTGACTAGTTGCAGACATTTTAGAAAACAGAAAATACTTGTTTCCTTCTCAAGTAATCCAGAGGGCAAGCTTTTATTATACCTTCCGTGCACTGAAGTTCTCTTGTGGTTCATAATTATATGAGTCCACTCTAAATTCTGTCAAAGCTTCACGTCTATTTGGGGAGACACATGCTTTATCAGAAAGAATTCCACAGATATCCAGGCTTTAGTGGAAAGGATTGAATCAAATGATGAGAGACACAGACATGACGGCAGTAATTCTAACACTGTGCGGGGCAGGAGAAGCACGGGGACACTGGAGAACACCCCGGTGCGATCTCTGTGAGGTCAGAGACCTAGCGAAAGTCTTTGTGCCGTCTCAGAAGTTATGTCTAAACTGACACAGAGGAGAAGTTGCCAGGCAAAAAAATGTGTTAATTGAAGCAGGTTGCTGCAGTATAATATTGGAGGCAAAGAAAAAAAAAAAGAGGGATGAGAATTTCCTGTGTGAAGAGAGGAATAAGGTTTAACCCGGTCTAAGCATAAGGAAAGAGGGAAAGAAACCATGAAAGATATGGCCAAAGAGATGCAAAATGGATGCCAAAACCCATAAAGAAAAGTTGTATAAACCATTTGCTTAGATCTTAGCTTAGTAGCAATTTCTGAGCTGGAATGTTTTCTGAGAAAGAGAAGGACCTGATCAGACTTGCACGCAGTTTTTAAGGCTTCCCCTAACTATAAAGGTAAGAGTTGGTTTGGAAAGGGCAGACCAAAAGTTTGGAGCACAGTTTGACTATAGCTATAGTCTGAGTGAAAAATTATGGTTAGCTGATCTTGGAAAATTACAGAAGACATGGAAAGAAATTCTTAGATTTAAAAAGTCTTTAAGAAGCAGATGCTGTAGAATTAAATGATTGAATCAGATGAGTGATAGAAAATAAAGGTGTCTGCAATGATCTCCATATTGCTGGCTTGGGCAAACTGGTACGTCATTCACTAAGATGGAAGAACTGGAGGAAGCATACACTTGTGAGGGAGGAAGATTAAGGGTTCAGGTCTGGCTGTATTAAAGTTGAGAATTTCCCTGTGGAATTCCTAAGGGCAATATCTGATAGACAGTGAGACATACAGTCCCAAAGCATAAGAAAGAGCAGGGCTCCTAGGACAAATGGCTTTTCAGGGTTCATAGTCTAAAAGAAGGGACCTTCACTAAGACAGTGTGTGATTGGGCCCTTAAATATGGAGATTAGACTAATATTAAAAAGAAAGAAAGCACATACCCTAGTGTAAGAATCTGAAATGACTTAATAGAGGACAGGATTTCAGTAAGTCATTAGAGAAAAAGAGAGCTGTTTCAAGCTGGGGGACCTAAAAGAAGCCCAAAAATTGATTGAGAAGAATTGATACTACAGAAATTTATGAATATTTTCATTCAACTATAACTTAAGGTCTGTTCGTGGGTGCACAGTAGGGAAAGTATCAGGAAAGAAGGTTGAGACAATGTTTGAGAGAGAGTTGACCTACAGGAAAGAAAACTGAACTTCATTCTATAAGGAGTAAGATTTTTAGGAGGTATTTGGACGAGGAATGGTGGCTTCCATGAATTTCATAGACATCTCATGTGACTAAGCCTTCACGAAGAAAGTGGGATTTGAGAGGTTCATAAAGGGCCCTCATTATGATCCTAGCTTTGGTCTTCAGAAGCCATGTGCTTGAGACTGTTACCACTTCTTTGGGCTTAAGATAGACAGTCTTACATTCAGTTCTCAGGAATGTGGTGAAGTTTAGAGGTCATAGGTTAAAGATATCAGCTGCATAGGAAACAGTAGTACATAAAGAAATGTGTTTAACAGTGGCTGTGGTGAGTGTAGTTCTGTTGCTGCTTACTTCTTGGCCAGGCTGGCCCCTCTGAAATAGTACATAGCAAAAACAACAACTATTTCTGCTGGAAAAAGTAGGCCCAGCTGGAAAGAACCGTATTTCTTCTGCAAACAAACACAACATGACTACTTTCTGCTAGATAGGAGAGAAGTCTCAGAACTCAGAGACAGAGTTTCAGTTGCTCATCGGCTTGTGCTATTGCATGTTTCACATGAACCTGTAAATAACAGAAATGGCCTACACATTGGTGACAGGGGCCCCACTATCTAAGTAATTTTCAAAAGTACAGCTCCCAAAGAATCCTGAATCTGAATTTGGGAATGGGGCTCAGAAGTAGGTACTCAGATAACATCCTGTACTTATCTCAGATGCATGAAGATGCCATAATACTGGGCGTGGAAGATCTGGAGGGCAACTATTCCTATACATCAGAGATTCTGTGTACCCCGCCTGTATTAGGTAAACAAGGCAAGAATGACAAAGTGCACCCTGATTGAGAAGGCCTGGTGCGGCCGGGACGGTGTTCCACTTCCCAGAGGACAATCACACACTCTGCTCCTCGGGATGGTGAGACAGCTTCCACTCAACAGGATATTCCAAAGAGAAGAACCATAGCTTCAGAGTAGCCAGGAGAAGAGAAGACAACCACTCTGCTATTAACTGTCAGGGTGCCACCCACTCACAAGCTAACAAGCTAACCTGCCAGTTTCATAGATGCTTTTTGAATTCAGAGACGAAAGAATGTTCCAGGAAAAGCGGGAGGCAGAGCATCAGCACAGTCACAGAGTCCCATAACCCCAGGGAAGCGCAGGTGGACCTAGGTGGATGGACAGAAAAGGGAACCTTGGATGTAAATCCTTTACTGTGCAGCAGCACGAGAGCAGCATCGTAAGTCTGGGGAACGTAGCTCTCTACAGCAGCGAGCAAGAAAACCTGCTCCTAATTGTGCAGGAGACATTACCTCATCCTTCCAGGTTTTGCTGCAAAAAACAAGTTTGAGAAATGGTCCAGATAAGGAGTGGTCAGGGCCTTACAAACTTGGCATGTCTGGTAAGATTTGTAGGCACACAACAGGCCCACGAAGGAATGCATCCCAACATTAAACCCTGTGCCACTGGGACATTTGATTTTTTCTTTGTCCTGTTAAATAAAGAGTCTTGTTCTAAAGACTAGGGAGGACCTCTAAGGCTCACAAGCCTGTGATATGATAACCAAGAGTCAAACACACGTGCGCGCGCAGATGATTTAGGTCCCTCTCAGAGCTGTCCATGACTTTATAATAAGGAAATCAGAATATTCCAGCTCTGGGGAAGAAACTCCTGTTAATTCTCCAGGAGTTCACAATCTGCCACATAAATCAGAGTAATACGGTAAATTGTGATAAGCGCAGTGACACATGTGGAGTTCCATTAAGTCTTTTGTTCTCCCTGGGGAAAGGCAGAAAGGCTCCTTTATGTGATCTAGCAATATCAAATTATCTGCTATTTTTTAATATTGCACATCTTAAAGTCATATCTGGGGTTGTTTTGTGAAAAGTGAGCTGATGAATAATTTAGAATGGTGTCTTAGCACCTCTCCCTGCATATAAAGAATGTAATCTGACTTAATTGTATGTTGCCATGATAGCATTAAGAAAGTCCCCCAGGAGTAACTGGGACATGCCTGGTTTAATGAAAAGTCAGAGGACATTACCGGAAGTCATGTGAAGTGTGTTTCATGCTGGCAGTAGGTGTTTTCTGGACCACAGTGCCAGCCTCGCTCTCCCGAGAGAGTGATGTGTAAGCGGTGTCTATGGTGTCTCGCCTTCACTTAAAGAGCTAATTAACTGCTTATCATGAGTTTCTCATTTGGCAATCAAGAGGCTTATGGAAATCCTTTGGAAACACAAGTTGGAATTCACACAAATTCATTATTCACTGAAGTCAGCACTCTTTTGATAGTGATAGTTTTGGTTGTTGTTTTGTTTTTTGTGGTGTTGATCACTGTTGGTGTTGGTATTGTCGATGCCGTTGTTTTCCTGGTACATCCGAGACACGGAAAGCCACCCCAGACACTGAGACTGTGTGCCTACAAAGCAACAAAGGAAGCGCCTGGAGGGAAAAACATTCTGGAGAAGCAAAGAATTACCAAGGCAGAATATGTCTCTATGTATTCATGTGAAAAAACCTCCACACAGGACTGGCATAGAAGGGTGAGCTTCTACTTACAGATAGAGGCAGAGAATTAGGTACTGGAAAAGCAGAGTCAACAACCTGGAAAAGAATTGGGAAGTAGGCAGGCTCAGGTGGTTCCCATCATCAAGGTTCCACAAGTAAGGAAGAGAGAGAAAAACAAAGGTCAGAGACCACTTGAGCGGTGGAAAACCCATGGCTTTCCACAGGTCCAAAACAACCCAGGGTACACGTGGTTTCACTTCCTGGACTTATACAACTTACTACCCTTCCCTCCTTCTCAATGGTAAGTAACTTTGCATAAGTATTTATTAAATAACCTTGAAGATTGTTCAAACCTGCCTTTGATATCGCCCCTCATTTTTCCTTTCCATCGCAAACACATGCCTCGCATTGGAGCCCCACATCCCTGATACCCCCACACACAGCCACTTTCCCACTGTGTTCCTTCCTCTTCTAATCTCTCCTTTCTCTGTCCCTTCCTCATCTCTTCCCATCCAGATGCATCTGTCCTTCCTGGCACATCTCAATTGCCACCTCCTCTAGGAAGCCTTCCTCAATTTCTGATTGCCTTTTCCTTCCTCCGAATTCCTTATTTCTTCACCTGTGTGCTCCTGAATCTTCGTGGTTATCTGTATTTTAATACTTGTACTTCTCATTCCGTTTAGCTGTGTGTGCACATTTGTCTCCAGCTCACTCAATTAAGTTGTTCACTGAGCACAGAATCCATCTTCCTTTTCTATCTATACAAGACTAAGGACAGAGCCTAAATTTAGCACATGCCTCCTAAAGTTACACTAAATGTTACAAGTTTAATTAAAGTGAACGCTGACCATCTTGGAATAGGGGAATCATTCCAAGTTTCTTAGAAATCTGTAGCATTATAATCCACAGCGAGAGTTGTGCTCCCTAGCCTGAGAACTCTGAAGTCCCCCCAAAGAGCTAAGGACACCACAGCTAGAGACCCACTGTCTTGCTGGCCATACTGAGAACAGTATGTTACAAGCACTAAAGGATGTAACCACATAAAAGGTGTGAGAAGCTCAGATACCAGGCCCCAGAGGGAGGACGTCTCATAAGGCGTGAGAGCCTAGGGTGCCATCCCCCCAGGCCTGCTCTGTCACAGTCACAGCACCTCACCTGGGACTTCACAGTGGGAACAGGGAAGTTCACTACAGTGATGTGAAGTGATCCATCTGGCCCAAAGGAAATGCCCTCTGCTTAAATGTCACAATGTTTATTTTCACTTGAGTTCCCTATTTGTGTTTAGGGCACTTAAATGTCTAATGCTTGACAGGTAGAATTCACAGTAAGTCTCTACTTAGTCTTCACAGATGACAGACTATCTTGGATTGAGTAGAAGAAAAGACAGAACACTTGCCACCCAATTGCTCGCAAGGTCTACCGCTCACAAGACCAAATCAAGTCTTCACTTGGCCTACAGGTCTGCTTGGTGATTGACCTTATTTAGTCTGCATTATTAGAGTGGTACTCTTTCCAGAAGGAGACAGCATAGCAGACTTAGAGGAAATAAGGCTCCAAACGAATCCTGTATGTTGGTTTGAGAATCTTTGGCCTTGGTAATGGAATCCAGCCAAGGCAACAATTCAAGCATATTCAAAATGGATTCAATTTGAATACTGGAAACTAAAGAAAAGTCCAAAAAAGATAGAAGAATGTGCCTTTGGATAGGAAATTGGGAAGAAAGATTGTAACTGGAAAATTCTAACTCGGGTTCAAGATTTTAGGTTTGTGTAGTGATGATGAAGACCTGGGTATCTCGATGCCTATTGGTAGGTTTTAGGGACCTGGGACAAATGAAATAGTTCCAGTATTAGCAGACTAGATAGTTGCTGAGACTGAAGAGGAGCTAAAAATCAAGGACAAAATATTGATCTGGTAATTAACAATAAAAAAAGGGAACAGTTGGTTTTTGAGGTGATAGAAGATGAAGATACACTGTAGAAATAAAAGTGTAGGTACAAAGCATGAATTGGGAGTTACAGAAAACAGTGGAGGAACATGGGTCCCTTAGGATCACTGTCACCCTGTTCAAATGCAAACATCCTTAAGAAAAAGTCATGCTTTGAAACAGTAGCAGTCATTTAGGATACCTGCATGAAGAAAACTTTGTGTTGGTTTTTGACAGCAGGATTAGGTTGGGATTGAGAAATGGGGGATTAGGAGTGGAGTCTGGAGCCTGAGGGAGACAGGGAGAGCTGGGTGAGGCGTAGACTGGAAAGAAGCAGGGCCCAGCCCTTCACCAGGGGCTATCACAGGGAAGACAGGGCTGAGGAAAGAGGGTGTACCTGGAGGGTATGAGCCTGGATGGAACAGACGGGACAAACACCTTTAGGTGTCCAGGTATTCTGTCAAAGAGAGGACTGGAGAATGGATTCCCCAAGGCCAGCTGTCTGCAGATGCCCATGACAGAGCAAAAGGCACAGTATGTGAATGAACGTAGGATGGTTCCTGTGGCCGCTGGCTCTCCCCCAGAGGTAGGATGTGATGGCAGCCAAGAGCTATTGTTGTACCCTGACCAGTGGTTGGGCACTTCTCCTCTTGTTTAATGGCCTCAAGGAAAGATCTAGTGTAGAGTTCTAACCCTTGTTCACTGTCCACCCAATAATTGAGCATCATGACAGACTTCTTGTGATGACTATGATCCCTGCTGGATCCAACTTTCTTTGACAGCTTCAGCAATAAGGAAACCTCATATCTCTCTTCCCCTGCCCCCTGCCACCTCCCACCTGACTATTTCACAGGCTACCCAGCCGCAGAAAAAGCAGATTCTTACTCAGAGTCTCTTCTGTTCTGTGTTCACAGTACTTTGCAAACTAAGAATCCAGTTTCCACTTATTGTTCTTAAATACTATGAAGCCCAACCCCAACTGTCATCCTCTTGCACAAGCAACCTGTTTGGAGATAAGATTTCCAGCTATCCATCACCTCCTGGAACCAGCAATAAAGAAAAATGGGGAGAGGCCCAATCCTGTGGGAACTCCAGGCCAAAGCCCTGGGTTGTTATCTACTCTCGCTGATAAGTTTCATCCGTGGGTTCCTTTGAAAGTGCATTTTACTCAATTCTGGCTAGTTTTGCCACAAAAACTTCCTCCCTGAAAAGGCCCTTAAGCCTTCATGTTGGGAGCCAGTCTCAGTGGTGCTTTTATATTTCAAAGTTGTTTAACAAGGCACCTTTTAAAATATATCTATTTACTCTGTGGGGTAGGGGTGCATAGCTGGGGATTTAACCCAGGGCCTTCACATTGAGCTACATTCCATGGCCTTTTTTATTTTTAATTTTGGGAGAGGGTCTCCCTAAGTCACCTAGTTGCCTGAGTTGGCTTGTCTCAGCCTCCTCCTAGAGAGCCGGAATAACAGCCAAGTCCCACCATCCTTGGCCTCTGTGTTATCACTGTGGTTGTATTAATATGTCCCATTACTACATCAGAAACAACTCTTTCCTAAATAGGAAGGACAGAGAGGAAGAAAGAAATATCAAAGATGACAAACTAAAATTTCTAAAGGATTGTAATTCATGGCAAGATCTAACTGCTCTTCAAGGTCTCACTGTTGTCAAAGTAGGTCCTTTTAGTAACACAAATACCTGAGGACTCAGATATCTTTGGATTGGCAATTAGTACTCTTTTAAGCTCACAGAAATGATGAAAAATAAATAAATAGCCCTCTCTGGTGGCAGGTGTGAAGCCTTCATTGCTACCTGGCACTTGAAATTGTATTTGAATGTGAATGCTGAGTATCCGAAACAGCAAAATGAATGCATGGAGTGATGTCATAACAATAAAATCTAGTACACCCCGGGATGCTTACTTACATAATCCTACAGAAATTCCATAAAGTAGATATGATGATTTCCATTTCTAGATGAGGAAATAAGCTTATTAAGATTGGATAGCTTCTGTAAATTTGCACAGGGCATAGTGCTTCCTCCTCTATCAGAAACCGTACCTCCAAGCCCCACAGCCTGCTTTGCCTCCCAGGTCACCATCCTCGCTCCTTCCTGTGCCCCTTGATCAGCAATCAAATCTTTCACCTAATCAGGCTTCGGCAACAGCTCATCTTCTGACAGGTTGAGTGCAGGCTGCTGAGAAGAACACTTCTGATCCCAAGTATCTATGTCCAGTCATATGTCTTTGCATTTGAAAAGTCTGACAGCATGATGAGTCTTGCCAGGAATGCAACTTGTGATCTAAGTAATGGCCAGAATCAGGCTTTGCAGCCCAGGAAATGTTTAACCATGGAGTCAGAAATACCTTGTTTCAGCTACTCTTAGGATATCTCTGAATCCAGGAGCAAACAAATCAGCTCTCAGAGATGTTTGAAATGGTTGCAGTCTGTCTGTGCTTGCCCATCTAATGAAGGTGGTTTTCAGCTGGACCTCAGGTGGAAGATGACGGAGTGGAGGTAAAAGCATCTCTCTCCTTTCATACAAGCTGCTTCGAAGATTTAGCTATTAGGAATTGTGAGGTGTGAGTACAGAAAAGGTGGCATTTATACACAGTGGAGTACTACTCTGCCATAAAGGACAAATTTGAGTCATTTGTAAGAAAATGGTTGCACTCTGAGATCACACTGTTGAAGGAAAGAAATCAGACACAGTTTTAAACATTGCATGGTTTCTTTTATATGAGAAAACAAAAATATAAGTAAGGAGCAAATAAAAGATAGATAAGAAGTAGGGAGACATCTTTTTTCAAATGGGAATTAAATCAAGAGATGGAGGGAGGGGCTGGAGGGAAAGAAAGGGAATGGAGAAAGAAATTAGGATGCATTATGTATGCGGACCAACTCCCATAAGGAATGTAAACATTATGTAATGCAAACATGTACTAATAAAAAATAAAAACTGGAAAAAAACAAAAGCATCTCGTTTGAGTCTGGACTATCTCCCAAATCCCAACATGCTGAAGGCTTTTTGCCCAGCCCATGGAGCGGTTGCGAGACAGTGCCAGCTGTAAGAGGCAGAGCCTAGGAGGGGACACTGACGCTGCATGGAAGGGGCTGAGGGAGCCTGGGCTCCTCTCTCGCGCGTGCGCCGGCCGTGGGGCGATTGGCTTTGCCTGGCGCAGGTTCACTCCACCGTGTTTGCCTGCCCACGGGCCCCAAAGCAATGTGCGAGTCAATCAAGGACTGGAACCGCTGAAACTCTGAACCAAATAAACCTTTTATTTCTATAAACTGATTATCTCAGGGACTTGCTACAGTACGGGAGAGCTGACTGGCATTTCCATTTTACAGGGGGGCGGAGCCACACAGAAATCTGGGCCCCTCGCTGAGGAGCTGCGTCGAGTAAAGCACAGCACTTGGCCTCTGTACCGCCTCGGCTTCCTTATCTGTAAACTGTGTAATACCTTCCCTTTGCGTAACCCCATGGATTAAGTAAAATAACACATGTAATACGCTGGGCACAT
This sequence comes from Dasyprocta punctata, assembly GCA_004363535.1. Lineage (NCBI taxonomy): Eukaryota > Metazoa > Chordata > Mammalia > Rodentia > Dasyproctidae > Dasyprocta > Dasyprocta punctata. The sequence goes on along the minus strand of RJWM01002259.1, from coordinate 46,480 downwards.
ATTAGTCATCAAAAACTATCAGTGTCCTTTGCTTCTATACCTCTGCCCAAATAAATTTAAAGGAAATAACTGATTTACTGCTAAATTAATATAACACTAATAGTATTAAAGTTCACTTCACGTAACTTGCATTTGATCTGTGAAACTAAAGCACAATGTTAATCCCTAGAAGTTTTTAAGTGCCCTGGGATATTTGTAATATTTTCAGATGTCATTCAACTACAATAAGAGTCCTCTTCTGGGTCAACACTTAAAAGGATAACCTTAAAGAATCAGTCCTCAAGAGAGATCCACTCATGAGCCACACTTCGTTATAGACTAGTGTCAAAGTAGTGAAATTGGGCTGGGGATTTAGCTCAGTGGCATAAGCGCCTGCCTGGCAGGCACAAGGTTGTGAGTTCAATCCCCAGTACCAAAAAAATAAAGAAATAAATTTTTTTAAAAAGTAGTGAAATTAATTACAAAACCACAAACAGCCACCTAAACGGAATGGAATGGAATCAAAAACTGTCAGAGTGCGTCCCACAGAGTAAGATGATTAGTTTATAAAACATCTTCGTTTTTATAAATACGTGTATCTCTGTGCAGACAAGCATGTGTAGTAGGTAGCATCATTAAATACATTTCTTCGAGTTGGACACAATGCCACTACTTTGAATGGTACTCCCAATGCTCCAGAGTCAGGTCTTTCCTCAGTGACAGGAAGTTCTCAGAAATATTGAGGCTGTTCTGGGTGATGCCTCCAGGGAGCACTTTGTGTAGCCATGCTTTGGCATGAGAATTGGGTTCAGCTTATTACCCAAGATGTTGTTCTCTGTCACCTTTAACTTTGCCCACAGAGCTGGTCTATCCAGAGACAAAGATCAGTGGTCACAATGGACAAATGAAGTAGATAAACGATACTTTAATTCTGCTTGCAAAGAGTCACAGCATAGGCACAGCCTTTGTCCCTTTTTAGCATTGTGCTCATTCTACTTTTCAGGGACCGTCACAAATTCGAACTCAACATCCCTGCAGAGATCCCATGCAAAGACAGAGCTACAGAATGGAGGAGACAGGGAAGGGCTTCTTCGGAGTAAAATCTGATTCTACTGGTTTCTTGGGATTGTTGATTCACCTAACCAAATAATGGTCTTTTATCTTTCTTGTATCATAAAGGTACAAGAACTGTAAACTGCTGAGCTACAATTTTATTTAGATACTTGTTAGTATAAGGTGTTTTCTTCTAAGATTTCCCTTTTTTTCAGTCCCACTTGTCCTCTTCTACCATGTCTTCCTTCAGAAATCTGGGACTAAAATATGATAAATATGGTTTTCCTCTCAATCACTTCTAGAAGTAAGATTTATGTGCATGTTTTTTCCTCTAAACGATGCATTTATTTCCTGACCGCTATATAATTTGATTGGTTTTAGTTAGTTTTATAGAGAAAATTCCTGAAAGAGACCATCAGAACAGATAGCAAATGTGTTAATACAATCAGGGCTTCTAAGAAAAAGCAATTTTGACAGATTAGAAATTGTATCTCTGTGTGGATACTGCCCAAGTTGTCAAGCCCTCTTCCCACAGTGACAGCAGGCTCCCTCAAACTTCAGGGATGTCCTGTCTACTCGTCACAGTATAAAAAGTCAGCCTGGAGCTATATTTGGACCTCTTCTGTCAGAGATGAGTAAGGAAGAAGTAAAGCTTCCTACTCGAAGTTTCCAGCAACTACAGATGCTGCTTCTGGATATCACTGCCATGGTCCCATTTTACAGAGACAGGATCTGAGGGATAAAACGAATAGACATCTTAACTCGCCCTTAACCCAGGAAATTGGTCTCTGCTCTTCATATGAATATTGGCGATGTTTCTGTGCCAATTTGCAACCAAAGTCTTTATGTTAGCTTGAAATGGGAAATTACCAGTGAGGAAAACGCAGCAGCAAGGGCAGGGAGCCTAGCTCTAGAATAGTGGAGGATGGGCAAAAGCAGATCTATTAAGCTTTCCTCTCCCCACACATTAGGGACCCTCATGAGAAACTAGCCACACACCCAGGGATGAAAAGCAGAGCAACAATGCGTGAACAAAACAGATATTTAGTGTATATAGATAATATCCAACTCTGGCATCAGCGAGAGCTTGGCCAGGGAGGGCATCTCCTAGGAAACCATCAGATAGCACCACGAGAGACAGGCTTAACATAAAAAGAGCTGCAGGGGAAGCAACGCATGTTAGCTAGGAACGAAGTGCGTTTCATAATGCAGCAGTCATCTCTTGTACAACAAATAGGCCTGCACTGCTCACAGGGATGCATGTGCGTGCTCCCTGGCGTTTGGAGGGCAGCATCTCCAGCTACCGGAGAGGCGGGACAAGCAGACCCTGACCTGTGAGAGAGCACACAGTCCCCCTTCCTAGCCAAACCTGGACACTGGCGATAGCAACAAGGATCACATGGGCTGCAGAGAAAGAAGGATCCTGGGATGGAGGGTGGCCAGGGTCTAGGCCTGCAGTGACCTGCAGGTGGCACATGTGGTCAATGGGGTGGCAGCTGGGGACAGAGCACAGAAGCCTTCACACTTTCTCCATTATCCGGGACCTTGCCTTTCCCTTTGACCTCTTCCTCCAAACTCACGCGTGCATGCACACGCACACCTTCGCACACTTCTTTCAGACACATGTTCTATTCTTTCCCTTCATTGCGAGAGTAGCTTTAAAGAAAATGAGCTCCCTTTAGCACATGTTTTTGCCTTCCTTTGGTCAAAAGTCATCCCGGAAGTGCCTGCTGCCACTAAGCAGCGGCCAGCTGAGCATCCTGCCCGGCACCAAGCCCTCCATCCATGGCCGTGGAGCAGACCTACGCCCTGCAGTGTTAGTCCTTTCACTGATGACTGCAGAAACTCTTCATTGCCTAGCAACAGGTGATAATAGCACAATCATAAGTAAATGTACTTCAGAATAATCTTGTGAATATTGTCGTTTAGGCATTTAAAATATAAAAGCTTCCTTGAATAACTGGAAAATCTGAAGACTGTTTCTTTGTTGCTGCTGTGCTTTGCTGCACATGTTGCTCTTATGTGGTTAGGAACATGTTTCCTCCCAAATGCTTTTCTTGCAGGCACCTTCTCTCTGGAGAAAGTGCATGAGAGCTTGCACTGGTAACCAAAGACATTAAACTGTTATAGCTGTGATCAACCACAGGGCTTTAGGCTAGAGCTTGGCTCTGTTCTGACGGCCTAAGCTTATTGAGACTCATCTGAGCCACCTTCAAGACAAGTTGTTTGCTATATGAAGCAAGAGTGTAAATAAAATCACCAGGAAATCACAGGACAAATAACTGTCATGTCCATTAAAAAGAATGTAAAAATGCAGTTTTCTTAAAAGAAGAGGCTAGCACCACAGACCGGTATCCTGGCAGGAGGAGGATGGGCGAGTTTCAGGCCATTCACTTTCATGCATACCAGGAGTAGAAAGAAGAGTTAAGATTGGACAGTCACTTAAAACCAACCGTCAAGCTTCAGCATAATTCAAAAGAGAAAATTATACTGAAAATTATCACACTAAACTTTTGCAAGAAATAGACATGCAAATTCCAGTCAGGTGTATAACAAGGTTTTAATATGCACAGCTCCACTGCCCAGCTTCCTACTGGACAGAACTCCTATTGGTCTGCTTCCAACAGTGACAGCAGCTTGAACTGCTTCAACGTGTTCCTGCAGCATTACCAGGGAGTTCTATTTCAGCCTCCTCACAAATGCAAACTGACTGCTCCATTAGCACACGTTAGCAATGCTCCTTGGTCCTAACAGTGAAAGAGTCACACACTCTACATTTCTGCAAACTCTCTCTAGCTGCAACAGCAACTTCTGACCAAAAGTCTGTCTCTCATGTTCATATCCTCTATTCTCTCTCTCTCCCTCTCTCTTTCTCCCTCCCTCTCTCGACCCCCACTTGCCCACTGTCTCTTTTATACTACTTCCACCTTCAGCCCTCACCCTGGACATGCTGACCTCCTCTTCCCTCCTCCTGCTAAATTTAGAGGCATCAGCTGTCTCCCTGGTGTGAGAGGTTGGGGGCTACGGCTGCAGGGTGTGGAGCTGATCTTGAGTTGGCTGCCGGCAGAGAAGGAAGGACAAAGGGCAGGAGAACGTGCTCCCTGGCCGCTCTCCCTCCAGCCCTGGCATCCACCCTTCAGCAGCCTCTCTTGACAGGCAGGGTAAAAGGAGAAGGGCACAAGGGCCTTTGAAGTTTGGCTGCCTGTCACCAGAGCTCAAAGAAACCAAGGGCTTGTCAGAGCGTAAGTCACTGGGGCTCTCTCCCTTTCCCAATTAATTCGGTTGGCTCAGGAAAGAAAGGGATTGTGTTCTGCTCACTGCTGCTGTGGTGCTGCAGCGTCTTCACTCCTGCCGTAGCCACGACCCAGCCACGGCACCCAGCCATGCAGGATTCTATGCAAGGACAGCATCCCTAGGCCAGGGATGGTGAGATTTTTAGAGCTTTCAATGATGCAAACAGCCTGCTGCTGTATGAGCGCCATAGGTTTGCCACTGCTGCCCTAGGCATTGACCCCAGGTAAGTATCTGCAGATCCTTTCTCCTGCGCTAATCCTCGACCCAGATGCAGGTCAGGATCAGGGATCCTGGCACTAGAACTTCCTGCCTTTCTCTAGGTTTTGCTCCTTCTTATCCCCCAAGTCTACCAGAAAATTAGCATCAATCATTTGATAACAAAGTGAGTGAGTCTTATGACTTTTCTAGAACATTTGGGAAGGAAAAGCATAATTCCTGTAAAAGTGAGACACAAGAAGAATTGCTAGAACAAAGAGACAGGGAACCCCAAAAGTGATCTTAACGCACCATCTTTTGCCTTATATACCTGTTTTGTTCTAAAATTGTAATTCAATGCTTATAAAGTCCCTATATGCCCCTTGCATTGATGCATTCACGCATACTCTGTTGTAGAAGCCACTCCCCAAAAAGGAGCCAGGTACAACTCCCATACCCTCACAGGCTTGCATACTTCCAGTTTTCTCAAAGAACACATACGGGGCAAAGACAGGAAGAAGGCATGAGAAGAATCTTATTCTCAGTGCTAAAATGGCACCAGGTTAGCACTCAGATATGGAGGGAAAAGGACGGAAAGGAGAATGTTCCACCATAAAGCCAGTATTTCTTTAGATATTCACAAGAAACAGATTAAAAGTACCTAAAAATAAGCATCAATGGGAAGAACCTGGCATTCTTCTAGCAAAACAGTCTTTGGGTTAGGGCGGCAGTGTGCTGGGCAGTGTGGACAGCAGGCAGTGTTTTAGAATCCAGAAGTCCTGAGTTCTGGTGTCCTATCTCCAGTCAGCAGGATGGTTCTGAATAAGTCACTTCTCTGATTCTTAGTCTTCAGATCTCTAAAAACGTGCACCGCAGACGTTAGCTGTATCTCACAGGGGTGGTGTGAAGACCGAACTCAGTGGTAGACGGGGAAAGCCTCAAACCTGTGACCTGGGAGCTGCAGTCATACAGTTTGTATCGATGCAGACAGCAGAAGCCCACGCCAATGGAAGCAGGCGAGGAAGCGGCTCCTCGAAGTCCTAGGTTAAGAGCCCAAATGAGGCTGAGGAGCCAAATGTGGCCGTTGTGGCTGAAGCAGGATGCTGCAGGCCCCTGGGGAAAGCCTGTCCACGGAGCCTCGGGCACGCTCTCGTGTCTGGCCCACGTCGTTAGTACTGCAACAATCAGATAGGAGGTGGCTCAGAGGAGCACGATTTGTGTAGTGTGCTGTGTGCGGCTCCTATAAAGAAATCAGTGTGTACAGGAGAAGAGATGTCCCGATGAAGTGCTGAGAGGGACAGGTGGTCCACCATTTGGGTTACAACGACACACATCTGAATCCTGTGGCCCCGAATCTGAGCCTCCTTTTCTACCCAGTGACTGCCTTTCACTAGCTTGGCCTCGGATGAACTGTGTGTGGATGTCATTCTAAGAAACTGAAACACAGAGTCATAAAAGGGTTGAATTCACTGTTTCCCACAGAAATATGATCCTGAGAACTCTATTCCTTGCCCATGCCCCAGAACAGTGATTTGGTGCAGAACTGAAATGACTCAGTTTGATCAGAAATTCTGTAACAAATACATCCAAGTGCATAAAAAAGTTAAATTTTGGGGTACACCTCTGGGGGAAACAACACGTGTGCTTTCTCTTTATATCACTCTGTTATAAATGACAAGTAATTCTCTTTGGCAAACTGAGTCACTGCCAGGGGAAGTCCCCAGGTTCAGGGAGGACTTTGACCCCAGGTAGAGCTCACTCGCCCGGCCTGGTGGGAGCAGTGTGGCATGAGGCGGGCGCCGTGAGGCCTCGCCTCCAGCCAGGCAGCCAGGTTCCGGACACTGAAAGTTGCTGAGGAAGCGAACGAGTAACTCACCTCTCGACCCCTGGCGTCATCACTCAGTCTTCCCACTGCTGCTTCATGGACAACCTGGTGTCGTTTCTGTGTGAGAGCCACGGTCACCGAAAGCCAGTCCTTCCTGACTGTGCCAATCACGCGTTGACTCAACACACGGCTACTGAGCACCCCGTGTGCTTCAGGACTAAGGGTCGGCACAAGGTTGGGGGGCGAGGGGCTTACCTGGTAAGAGTGGGTGCTACTCAGAGATACAGAGCCAAAATGGTTAGTAAGATCTGACAGCAGAAGAAAACAAAATGGTGACCCTCACCGGAAGACACAGGAAGCACATCCAATGCCTCCCCCTCAGAGAGGCTGGAGCTGCCAGGCCAGCTCTTCCGGCCGGAGCAGGAGGAGGAGACTTTCCTCAGCTCTGCTGAGACGGCCGCCCCTGGGACTGCAGGGCTCAGGCCCGCCAGGGTGCAGGGAAGGTGCTCCGACTTTATGTCCTAGTGTAGTGCGATGGAAACGAATATTTAAAGGTACGGAGCCATAAAACTGTGGGACATGAGGAAAGCATCACACTGCTCCATAATATGCTCGTGTTTATCACTCCCCCGCTGCTTTCTGCTCATTCACAGAGAGGCCACGCCCAAAGCCCGGCATCACGCCCTTCACCCTGGAAGTTTAAAAGTCAGAGAGGAGCTCTAATTTGAGAGCTGAGTGACGCAAAGGCGCAGCCAGGGCTGCTGGGCCTAAGTGAGCTGTGGATCTGGACGTGGGTGCCCAGGAAGGGCTGAGACAGGAGGTAGACCCGTGGCAAGCCAACAGATGGGTGGGAAGGAAAACAGATTTTATGTTCCATTTTCTTGTTTAACTTATGTGCTTACTGCAGTAGCTAGGAAAATACCTTCGACTAGGGTTGCCCAAGTTCTAATTCAGTGTTTTCTTCTGCATTTATATATTAACTACTAACTCCCATACACAGTGTTTTAACACAGAGCCACCGATATACAGAACTACACACAGAGGCAGGCGCACAGCTGAGCACACATGTGTATCCATGTGCCAAACACACATGCACAGGCCACATTTACTTCTGTAGATAGCTTGCCCTGAGCTTTTGCTTCACCCTAAGTTTTCTCACACTGTCTGGACCCTCACAACCCTCACGTTGCATGCGGACAAAGCTCTGGGAGACACCCTCTTCTCCTGCAGCCCTCCTGGCCCATGGTTTTAGGACAGTCAGAGATGGCCTCCATGCAGCAGCCACCACAGAACTCTCCAGGTGCTGACAACCCCAGGGAGCTGAATGAGAGGGACACCAACAGAACTGGATCTGGACCAGCCTCAACAAAGAGCAAACCTTCCAAAGGTACAGGCTGAACTTGAGAACGTGGTTGCCAGGAAACCTCAAGCATATGCCCTGGCTCCTACAGCAGGAAGACCATTCTCCAGTGCCACAGTCCTTCCGGAATACGAGGTTTAGAGATGGCAATGTGGGTCCTGTTGTCCCCTGATCAGGAGGGAGATCCAGCAGGCCCAAGGGCTGAGGTCAGAGAGTACAGAGAGAAAGGTCGTGGCTGCCAACCCAGAAGTCCTGCTCATGGGGACCGTAAACACCAGTGGCTACCAATTTCCAGTTGTCTGGTGGCACAGGAACTCCCAAGTCAGATGCTGACCCTAGGTTCAATCCAGTCCAGGTAGGCTGGGACCTGCTGAGGACTCAGACCATATTCCTGGAGACAGTCTGTCCTCCAGAAGCCTGCAGTCCTGTGCTTCGACACACAAATCACAAGATGAAAAAGAACAAAAAGGGAAAAAATGTTAAACTGCTAACATGCATGCTCTGGGCTGAAACTTGACTTACCTTCAAAATGCCAATTCTAACCTCATTGCACACAGCTTTCAAACTAGGCAGTTCTCAGAGTGCAATTAGTTCTGCGTAATAACAGGAGTGTTTTCCTGTGCTCCTGAGCTTCGTCCCCTCTCTCATCAGGAGACCATAACCGGGGCAGTTTACGGGAGTGCTCCCCTCTTTGCTCCCGAGTCAGGAGTCCCACGTCCCGCTGTGCATGGTGCTACAGGAAGAGCAAAACACCTCAAAGTGCCTGCCCCCGAGTTTTTGCCCCGGCCATGGGCAGCGCAGTTTTAGTTTCTTCCTTCTCTTGCTTGTGCACACTCAGAAGGTGGGAAAATACTCTTACAAGGCAGATTCCACAGAGGCCTCAGGTTTACTGGGCAGCTTTACTTGCGATTTTCCAGCTGCATATTGGTCTGTGATCTGCCACACACGGAGGGAGAGGAAAAGCCTGAAGAGTCTTCGGCATGGCGGCAGGAGCACACCACGCACTGCGGGCCCAGGCTTCAGGGAGAAACCTTTGTCCCCTGCCACCCTGATTGAATGTCCCTTGCGCTCTCTCTGCCCTGCTCTGTGCAGAGGCTCAAGGAGGAGGCCTGTCAGAGCAGACACCGCCTGGCAGCGGAGAGGCAGCGGAAAGATACTCCCGCTCCTGACATCTTCATTATTGCCAAGTTTCCAAGAAAACTTTCAACCACAAGGAAACTTCCGAGTGAAACTGACTCCAGGGAAAAGCACTTGCCTTGCACTTCTCCGCATGTACTTTATGACAGCATCACGACGCTCCGGCCTTGAGTTGAAATCTAGTCAGCTTGTAAAGTGAATGTGCCGAGGAAAAAAAGAAAAAAGTATATGTATGTATATATATCAGTCAGGCTTCTAGTTGTCTCCGAACTGCTAAGGAGGTGCAGGGCCCTCAGCACGAACCCCTGAGCACCCTCCCGGGGCCCTGAACTCTCAGAATGGCCTAGGCAGGAGCCAAGGCACAGCTGCTCCACCACACCTGGTGGCCTGTACCCTCCCTGTGTTTCAGCCCCCTCAGGGGAAAAGGCTACAGTCCTCTACACTTGAGTGAGAAGAGGGCCCAGGCCCACATCTCTCCGCAGATGCCCCTCAGCAGGAGGACGTGGGGGTGGCAGCAGGGGCACAGGAGGTGGGCTGGAAAGGGGAAGGCTGCATTTCCTTCTGTGATGGTTTGGATTTTAAGTGTCCCCTAAAGCTCACATGCTAAAGGCTTGATTGGCAGCTGCTGGATTTGGGGAGATGACAGGATCTCGAGGGCTCTAACTTTCGTTAATGGATTAATCCGTGATAAGATTCATCCTTGGGTGGCGCTATTGGGAGGTGATGGAAGTGGAAGGTGGGACTGAGTGGAAGAAGGGATCACCGGGCGCACCCTTGGGGACTGTATCCGGCCTCTGCCTGTCCTCTCGGATTCCTTCTCTCTCTCCCTCCCTCCCCCCTCCTCTGTCTGCTTCCTGGTTACCATGAGGTGAGCACTTTCCCCCGCCACGACTTTCTGCCATGATGTTTCTGCCCTGCCACAGGCCTAGGAACAGCAGAGCCAAGTGACTGTGGACTGAACCACTGACGCTCGGAATCGAAACAAACCTTTCCTCCTTTAAGTTATTCCTCTCAGGCATTTTGTCATGATGATGGGAAGCTGGCCGCACACCCATCTCTGAGTCTTTTCTGACCGCTGCCTTCCTTTTCTGTCTGATGTCCTGGGTGACCCCTCCAGATCTTGTCTTCCTCTCACAGTCCTGCTGCTCACCCTGCCTCTGCTGGGACTCACCTGGATGAGGTGCTCCTTTCTCTGGACAGAGTCCTACACTCAGGTGGAGATTCCCACTTCCAGACTGGGAAGGCTTCTGACAAGAGAGGGGTTGCAGGGGACAAGGCTATGGTATCTGTCAAGAAAATCACATCTATACTAAGAAGGGTGGAACAAATTGCACCATTGTGCTGGTGCAGGGACAGCTGTCAACAACTTCTGACTCCTTCTCACCAAAGGGCCCCACTTCAGGAACTCAGAGTGGGGAGGGGTCACCGTGGGACAAGGGCCCTGACCACAGGTGATTTGGAGACCTCACCAGGCCTGGGCCTTTGGCGTAGTAGAAGATGGGGTATTACATGGGAAATGCAGGAACACCTCGAATGGAAACCTGGGCTCTGGTCACAGCTTGGGCCCAGACCCTCTGCACGGGCACAGCTAAGTCAGTTGGTTAGCACCTCAGAGCCTCTTGTTCTGTTTTGTTCTGTTTTGTTTTGTTCTGCGATACTGAAAATTAACCCCAGGTGCACTTCACCACTGAATTATATCCTCAGTGCATCATAACTTTTTATTTTGAGACAGGGTCCCTGCCTGGCTTTTTATCTCTGCCTGGTTTCAAACTCACAGTCCTCCTGCTTCAGCTTTCTGAGTAGCTGGAATTATAGGCATGAGCCACTGTACCGGGCTTATATCCCCCATTTTTACTATTGAATGAAGTAGTAACTAGACATAGTATAAGGAGACTCTAATGATTTATGGAGAACAGAACACTGTCCAGACCCTGGTTGGGGTGGAGGTACTGTCCTGCACCCAGAGACCATAAGCCAGAGCCAGAGACATCACAGAGGAAGAAAAGTCAGAGTTGGCGGCCATGCCGGAGGGATTAAAGATGAAGCCAGCACCCAAGCAGGGCAGCTGTAATGGTGGGCGTGAAGGACCTTGTCCTCCGGACTAGACTCGCACAGAGACACCGGCTGGACACCCAGATTTGGGACTGCATGGAAATGCTAGTTCTACCTGGTTAACTAGAGTGGTGACTGAGGGAGGAAGAGAGCGTGGAAAAGTAGCGACCCCCACTCACCCAGAGATCACTGTGGGGTGCTGAACCCAACTTGGTTCTAGCGACTGCATATTGACTGGCTAGAGGGTGCGGGACAGTGTTTCCACCACAGCACACCACCAGCCAATCAGTGCTGCTTTCCAGGAGCTGGTACCCCTTCTAAGACAGAAGACAAAAGGCCGGGGCTGGGGTTAGAACCGAGTCTGCCCGACTGGCACACCATCAGGGCTTCCCTCTTCGGGCGGACGTGCCAGGCAGTGAGGCTCAGTGCAGGGGCTGGGTCAGGAAGACGGGGTCCTAGGCGACCTATTAATGCTTTTCTTGAGGGAATGGGTTTGCTATCACGGGAATTCGGCCTCTCCTCTTTTTCTCTCTTCCCCATCCCGTCTTCCCTTCCACTTTCTGCCTTCAGGTGCTCATCAGAAGCTGGACAGGGGCTAGACCTGTGAGCTAAAATAAACATCTTTATAAATGTCCAAGTCTTCAGCATTCAATGACAGCAACAAGAAATGGACTAATGCACCCAGCTCAGAAAATCAAAGCCAGATTGACAGCTGTAGGCATAGAACCAGGAGGGAAGGCTGCTCAAGGCCCGGGAAGGAGCAACAGCTCAGGGCAAGCTCCTCATGGGTATGACTAGACTTGTAGAGAGACATCCTCGCTGAGGACTGTCTGGCCGGTCCATCCACACGGCCTTGCTAGCGTTCTCTGTGACTGCGGCTGTGCCTGCTGACACAGTGGCTGGTCCTGTGCTCAGTGGGAAGTGAGTTTGGTGTGGGCGTCTATGCCGCACCCCCTGGTCAGACACCACATTGGCCACTGGTCTCACCTTGTGAATGACCCACAGATTTTCTCCATTTTCTCTACACTCCTTTAGGAGAAGGAAGACAACTAGATTCACAACATCAGAACCTTCTCCAGACATCGGTTAGCCAGAGATAGTAGAAAAACATTATCCTTCCCGGCTCACAATGTGAAGGAGATAACAGCCTCGTTTACTAACCAGACACCCACCGCCCCACACTCGCCATTCTCATGGTGCTGCGAACCTTCCCGACTCTTCCCACAGCGCAGGCTCATTCTCTACAGAATGCTGGCAGGCGGCAGTTACATTATGTATCTGCTCAGTGCTCAGGCAAGAAGCCATTATGTTCACGGATCATTATTGACATCCTGACATTTGTCACCTCCTTTCATAGCAGTTAAATCTTGCTTTATCTGTAAATGTCACCATGTCATTTATTCATGAAAGGGGTCATATTCCCAAAATAGCATGCTTCAGTTTAAAGGGGAGCTTGGCTTTATTCACAGCGGGTAATCCTCAAACAAACTTTACTGCTGATAAATGCTTTTTTATTGGAGTTTCTTGGCCTTAAATGACATCCTCAAATGTAGAATACAGTTCTGTGTTTGTAGAAATAAAATCTGAATGTTGAACAAGAGAGAAAATTGTTGAGATGAGAAAAAGTGGAGCTTTTCTGTGGCCATCGGTAGTAAGTTGAATATAAGCAGATTCAAATTTATTGAGAGTAAGCCATGATTTTAATAAGATTGCCATGCTTCTGGAAACATGCCTGTGGCCTTTTTGAATCATTTATGTCACAGAAACTCAGCAAGGTCGGGGGCTTTTAACCTTCCCGATGTGATCCCTGGGCCGGGGACAGTAGAAGGAGAGCACAGTGGGCTCTGCTCATTCCGGTCCCTCAGACCGTTAACTTATCTCCGGAGCTCCCACCTGCAGGAAAAGTGTTTTCCCCTTTACAAAGCATTGCAAAGTTCACTTTAAAGTAGAGTAATCATCTTAGCAAGTTTCCCTTCACTAGCACAAAATACCCCACACCCCCAACTTGGAGGAGAGGCTTATTTTGGCTTGTAGTTTAAGTCTACAGTCAGCTGACTCCAAGGCAGAAGCAGGAGCGTAGAGGGACCTGGAGGAGGAACAGCGGCTCATGTCCTGGCAACCAGGAAGCAGAGAGAGAAGGGAGGAGCCTGGGAGGGAATCACAGCCTTCCAGGTCACTGGAAGGAACTGGCTCGATCTCCTAACAGCAAGTCAGCCCTGAACTGGGCAGTGGACTAATCCAACAGCCCCACTTCTGAACACACGGCACTTTTCAAGACGTCCTAGATCTGCACCATGATACAGCTGTAACTTTCATCATCCAGCACGACAGATACTTTCCTGAGGACAAAGGGCGACACTAAAAAAGCCAAAACAAAACAAAAAAAAACAGCTGCCAACCAACACCAACTAGAAACTCAGACAAAACAGGACATACTCCCTGCATAAATTTTGTCACTTGAGTCATTAGAAAAGTTTACACTCAACAGCAGCTAATTAAATATTACCTGGAGAAGGCGTTTCTGCTGTCATGTGGGGTTCTGCACTTCTCCAGCTTGAACTCATTTTTCCAACTCCGTGGTTCTAAAAGTGAGGCCATGAATTAAAATGGCCTGAAGTGGGTGGTAAAATGTAAGTGCTCCGTCCCAGCTTCTGATGGACCAAGTCAGAGCCTGTGCATAGATGACTCAGACACCTGCATTTTAATACAACTCCCAGGTACTTCCACTGCACAATGGAAGTTCGGAGCCAGCCGCTCTGACCCAGGGCTTTTGTTCTCACCAGCTACCTCTGTGTTAATGGTCACACTGTGTCACAGGAAGTGGGTGGGTGCATTCTGCTCTTTTTGCATAAAAACATAACTCATAGGTGGGTTGTAAGCAGGAAATAGATTCTCCACTGTGCACAAAGACAGAAGCTGTGACACTGTCAGTGTAATGCCATCAAACAGCAACCCACCCCCAGGCTTGGAGTCACATGTGCAGCCATTTCACACCTACTGAGTGTGGGCAACCCACATACACAAATACAGCCTTAGAGCAGCCAGGAGTTCAAAAGGAAAGTGGGACACCATCAAGGTCCTTGTAAAAGATGGTCGAATGCAATTAAATGTGCTGACTCTTAGGAGAGGAAAGGACTGGGAGAAGGAGATCCTTTTAAGTATGATATAGGCTGGAGCCACAAGTGTCACAGACCACAGTAGAACCTGAGTTCCCGTTGTAAGCACAGGCCAGGATTAGCACCTTATGGCCAGCACCAAGTCAGACATTGTCCTCATTAGTTCACTAGAGTCACCACAGCCTGACAAGGACAGAATGACTTCATGCTGCTAGTGGAGAGGGACCAGGAGGTGGTCAGCACAAGCAAAGCAGCAGGGGTGGCAGAAAATGAGAGCTACTTTTTTTATTTCAGGGCAACTTTCACTCAAATTCTTTCATTAGTACCTCCCTCGATTCCCACAGAACTTCTGAGGGTCTGCATGTGCTGGGCCATGTCATCGGTTCTGATATTATGAGCTGTGTTAGGCATAGGCTGAAAGCATAAGAGCTAGGAAAATGTCACTTATGCACTGTTGGAGAGGCCAGAGAGCACAGAAGCTGTGGCTCATGGGAGATCCCTTCCTAGAGGAGGAGCCTTGGGACCAGCTTATACTGCAGAGCCAGAGCCAGGCACTCAGAGAGGAGAGGGGAAGAGGCTGAGTGAGGGCCAGCTTTACAGGAGATGCTTGGGTTCTGCTCTCTTGAAGCCAAGACACGGCACATGGCAATAAGCAGTTATCGGCCTTCATTCAGCAAGGCTGCATGGAAGAGCTGGTTTTTAAAATGAGGGGAACATGAAGTAACTGGCCCAAGGCCTCATAGTGAGTCAGCTTCAGGGCTAGGATTAGTCTATACTGCCCAAATCCTTTTCCAGACCCCTTTCTGCTATGCCCAACATTGTCATCCCAAGTGACACTTGGCTCCAACTAAAGGAGTTCGCATCTGCTTTTGGGGTTCTTCTGCATCATTCTTCTGCTATTTCTTGCTCCTCTCCTTTACATTTTTGTTTAGGATTTTATTTCTCAAGAGCGTATCAGCCCACAAAACCCATAGGAGACTCTAGAGATGGACTGATCCTGCACTGTATTGAAACAAGGAGGTTGGTCTTTATCCCCCTCACCACAGAGTCCCTGGGGTCATCTTGGACAGAGGGCTTAACATCAGTCAAAGGAAAACAAATCTTGAGAGGGGCTGAGAATAGTCAGCCACCAGTGTGCCCTGCAGATGGGAACATGGGAGCCTGAGTCCCGGAGGAAACCTGGGCGAGACATCACTGCATCCTCCGCACCAGCTTCACGGCTCCGCAGCAAGCTTCCCTCACGGGCTTCCCCAGTCGCCTCCCTCTTCTGACTTTCCAGAGTGCGAACACATAACTCACTTCCTACTCACTGTCTTTCCCTACTCTTCCTTCAAGAGACATGAACACACACAACCTACATGCTAAGCCCACAAAATGAAGAAATACATATGGCAGAATGCCCACGTGCAGGGCATTTTATCCCTGTTCTGTGAGGTCATTTTTCTAAACCAGAATATTTTCTCTTTTACTGAAGCAGGAGCCTCTAGCAGGTTAGTCTACGCCTAGGTGGGGCTGACCCTGAAGCCCACACAGGACCCACAGCCAGGGCTACTCTCTGCTCTGTTCTACTCTCCTTCCAGAAGCAGCACGTAATGCCTGGTCCTGCGCAGAACACCTGCCTGGGTGACATCTGCTGAAGTGCCCCAGACCGTCACATCAGTCAAGAACCTTTTACCACGTGGGGCAACAGGGCCGGCCTTGTTGCTGGGCTCATTTGCAGGTTAGGAGCCGCTGCTGACGGTGAGGGAAAACGTTATCCTAGCTCATCAGATGCTGCTGGAACGCCCATCATGAGTCCATCTTAAGGACAGTAAAGCTCCCAGGTCCTCTCTGTCTGTCTCTCTGCATCCCCATCAGCCAAGTCCCTCGCCTGATCCTCACATAGCATTCCTCCAGCTCCTGTTCCCATTTCAGTGCACAAATTTATTTTCAATCCACCTGCCTGCCTAGAGACTGTTTCATCAAACTTTATGATAAAGAGAAAAAGTTCCAGTTAAAGTTTCAGGCCAATCTCAGAGAATGGAGGTCAGATTCTGCCAATTTTCCAGAAATCTCCTCATGGCCTCCCACCAACTCACCTACTTTCAGTGGCCTTGACAGCCCCCTGAGCAGGGTCCCAGAACAGAACTAATGTGGGCCAGGGTTCAATCCAGCGAAGAAGGCAGAGCATGTCATGGGGCCAAGAGAAGAGAGAACGCACACCAGCTGGACCCCTTAGGCACCAGAGTTTCTCAGCTGCAGTCCTCCTCAGAGGCATGTAACCTATAGGACAAATGACCTGAACTCAATGGGCCTCAGTTTCTAGTAAGTGCAGAGACCGTGTACCTGTTGCTGTCAGGAGCACCTCACACAGGACCCAGCACACAGTAGGCTTGCATGTTAGTAACCTTTCTTCTTGTACAAAGGTAAAGGTAATTGCAGTTTTGTGCTCCCGTTTGAGACTATAATTTTACTCACTGTGAACTGGCACATCCTCTGCCTTCTTGCTCTGTGCCCATGAGAGTAGATTAACCTCCAGATGCCTCAGGTTCCTCCGCTGCAGATGGTAATTGCTGCCCCTCCAGCTACCCAGCTCCTGCTACTGTCAAAAGCAGAGCATCAGGCACATTTCAGAATGTCTGGGAGTTGGCCAGGAGACAGTGTCCAGAGAGGTGTGGGGTGGGGTTCCATTATGACCACTGGGACTGAAAAGACAGCTCTATTTTCTCCTCTGTCTTTCTATTAAATTGAACTTCAGCCCTGGAAATTAATATCCCCACTGCATTTTAGTGAGGTGGTTCTATTTTTACAAGAATCGCAGAATCAAGCCCTAATCTGTTATGCTGTGACCTTTTGCTGGGTTCGGCATCAGGGAATCATAATTCAGGGCCAGTTTCAGCGAGGGAAACCTCCACAGGCCTTTTATGACATGAGAGAGCTATTGAATATTCTATAAAATCTCCTTGGAAAACTGGCCCACATTTCTTTATAATCTCCCCAGACTGTTTCTGAAGTCTCTCTATAGATTTTTTTACTCTAAAAATCCATAGTGTTTCTTAATAAGGATTCAGGCCTCTCGTAAAGGATCTTGGAGAGGATAAGGCTGGATCACATCCCGCGGGAAGCCTGAGGTGCGGCAGCAGAAGCTATTCTGTTACTATTAAGCCCCTGGATGAGAAATCTAAGCCAAGGAACCCGTCAGAGGATGCATTCCCTTTCAGCTGATGGAGATGTAGGAAGGAATGTAGATGCCAAGCAGTGTCCACCCCTCCACTCCCCTGGATTCCACGTTTCCCTGGCTTTGACAAAGATGTTCGCATATAGGACCCAAAACTGGTGTGCTTCTCTGACGTCCCCAACTCTCTCCCTCTCTTTCTGTACCAAGCTGTCCCCCTATCCTTGTACAAAACATAGTATCATGGGCTAAGGAACCTGAACTTTGGAACATACACCCGGGCTAGAGGAGCTCCCTTTGGATGTAGGTTGGCCCAATGAGAAACGGAACCAGAAGGGCATCTGACAGATAACCACCCTCTTTTCTCTGTATGTGGATTGCTTTAAAGTGTGTTTTTGTTTTCCTCACCAACCTTCCCAACAGACCCAGTGTGGCAAGGCACCATGCCTTTTGAGGTTCTGACAAGAATCTGCAATGTTCAGCTTAAAACTCTGGCCAGCAGAGCAGCAGATATGGTTGCCCTGCTTGGCATCCTTCCTTGCCTTGCTTCCTCCTTCCAGCCTTGCCCTCGTCACCTGGGGTTTGCACCTTCTAAATAAAGCATTAGAGTTTTAATTCCAGCCAGAAGCACTACTTAAAAAAGGACTAGGCTAACATCCATGTGGCTTTGTCAAAAGTGGCCATTAGCCATGTTGGTAGAAAGCCCACTAGAGGCACACTGGTCTCAGGACTTCTATAAGACTTCCTTGTATTTCATGCCACCCAACTTTGCCTAACATAGGCTTGGTACATGGTGAGGATTCCATAATGAGTAGAACCCTAGCACACTGAATTGCTTGCGTTAGAATCAGAAATAAACCTGAAATCTCTCCCCTCAAAATTTTTTTATTCAGTGAAATGTTTTATGAGTTTCTGAGAGCACTGACTTGGGGAATAACCATATTTTCTAGAAGCCCTATAAAGAGTTAAGTATGATATGCTCTGTCTTCAAACTTTCACAATTTCCAACCTTTCACAGGCCATGGTTCATCTGATTCTCATAGCAAGTCTGCAAAACAAACAGGGTAGATAGCTTTTCAATTCAGTGGATATTTACCATACAGGGACTTCCCTTGACCACAGTACTTTTGTAGTTAAAACAAGTGATTGGCCCAGGCAGCAATTCAATAGCACATGTTCTCAAGTACTAGTTACATGATATAGGATGACTGTCCTACCCTGACTCACGTGATTTCTGTCCAAGGATCATATTTGTTCCCATATTACCAGATGGTTGAAGGCCAGTTTGCTGGGGCCATGTCCTCCAGCCATGCTGCAAATGAGACCATTTTCAGTCACGCTGGTATCCTGTCATTCTGTGCACTTCTGACTTTGTGGGTTATCCAGAGACAACCCTGAGCTGCCGGCCCTATACTTTGAGAGAGAATCCAAAAGAATCACTAAATTATAGCATGGAAGACAACATCAGAAGAAAGTGGAAAGCAGGCCATGCAAACACTATATAGTATCTATTCTCCACAAAAGCTACAAGAGAAGAAGAAATTGTGAAAAGCTTTCTGGAGAAATTACTGCTGAAAACTAAGGAGATTATCTGAGGTCAGCAAAAAATCATAATAGCTGTGACACTGAATTTGTCCTTGTTCAAATTATCATTAATTAGATTACCACACAAGTCCATGAGATATAATTATCTCCATTTTAAAGTAGATGAATTGAATGCACAGTTATAAATGCTGGGATTATTTAGAAACACAGCAGGCATTCTGATTTCTCCAAGGCTTTCTCCCTGAGTGATTGCATGCCAAAGGAGAAGACAGTGAAAGTTAGAAGAGGTAAAGGAGGAAAACCCAGCAGGATGAATGGAGGAAGGAAGAAAAACACTTCCCGTAAGTCACAGATTCTCTATCTATCCAATGCCAAGCAGGGATTCAAACTGGGAAACCGAGTCCTTGAACGCATTCAGTTGCCTCTGAAACATTATGAGCCACAGTCCTTCTTACCTTCTCTTGACATTACCAAGTTCACTTCAACCCTCCAGGTCTCCCCCAAGTTTCCCAACAGGGTCTGTGGTCACGGTCTTCTAAGGATTGGCATGGGCTGGGGGGGTGAATGGCAGTGCAAGACACAGATCAGAAATCTCACCCCCCAAAGGGGCACTTAGCACCCAACGTGGACTAGGTTATACTTCTACTTCCAAAATCCCACAGGGCTGTGGTTGCAAGCACGGATCACGCATGTAAATCAGGCGTCAATCTCCTTACCACCTTGCTAATCCTTCCCTTTCTTCTCCAAGGTATATTAGCATTTAGTATCTTAGAATATACTTTAGTATCTATCATAAACTGCCTATTTTTCTTAGTTTTCTATTCAAAAAAAATTGACTTATTATATGTCATACCTTAAAGATAAAATAAACATTCTTGCCTTCAAAGAGCTCACCAACTATAAGGAAAAGAGACACGCAAATAGGCGATTTTAAGGTCATGTGATAATGAAGGCAAGAACAACGATTCAGAAGAAAGCAACTCCCTGGAGGAGGTGGAGGGGGCTTCCCAGAGGAGGTGCATTTGAACTGGAACCAAAGGACAACTATGGGCTTGCTGTGGTGAGAGAAGGCTGTCCCAGGACAGAGGTTTCCAAATGCACAGAGAGAGGAAGAACCAGGGACCATGGAAGCAGAGGAGGAAGAGCCAGGAACTATGATAACAAAGGACAGTGGAGGAGAAGTGGAGGCCTGGGCTTGGAGGCTGCTGCGAGCCACACTGAGGAGCGAGCGCCACCCTTTCCTTGGAAGTAGGGCCAGTGTCCTGCATAATTATCACGGTAGTCCTGCATGACACGGTGGTGGTTTCACACACATGCGCACACACGTACATGGACTTAGAGGTAGACTGCTGGAATCCCTCAAAAAAAGAACTAAATTCAAGACTTTGGTGAAAAATTCAAATGTATTGCTCCAGGGCCCTTCCTGGCAGGAGACTATTCCTATGGAAATGAGGCTGCAAGCAGGGCAGGAAAGCAAACCTGCTGCCCAGGTGGCTGCCTCCTCCCGGGCTCACAGAAGCCCACACAGCCTATCATCACCACCGTCATTTGACTCACCTAAATTTTTAAAAACGAGCAGCTGTCTGCCTTAAGTTCCTGTTTAAATCAAGTGGATGGGCAAAAACAGGCAGAGCAAATGAAGGCAGATACAGAAGGGAACAGGACAGCAAGACACGGAAATCGAAAGCAAGAAGCAGAACAAGACACGTAGACCAGTAGCCACACCACCAATGAGACAGACACAGATAATGGCATTACTTCATTAAAAGGGAAGTTGAAGAGTTCTGATAAAGTTGTAGAATTGTACTCATTTTTAACCTATGAAATACTCAAGATAAAAAGAAATGTTATGAAGAGATCATCTCATTTCAAGGGATGATTTGACAAGCAAGGAAAAGGAGAAAGGGTCCCCGGAAGCCTCAAGGAAATCCCTACTGGCTGATGTCAGGCACTCTCGACCCAGAGTGTTCCTAAGGCCAGAAGAGACGGTTGGCTTTGAACCCAGTTACTTACTAAATACCATGTCCTTGAGTGTCTCCTTGTCTCCTCAATTTACAAACTTCTGGCGAGTCATGGGAGAGGCACCCAATTCTCCTCACTGGGGAGATGGGAGATAAAAAGGATCAGGAGCCCAGGGAGGCCTTAGGTACCTTGGAAAGAGTCAGGAGGAGAAGCACACTCGCATTTTTTAAGCTGTCAGAAATCTGTCCATCTAACTACTATGACTGGTTCCCATTCTCCAGCACAAGCTCGTCTTAATTTTACATCTTCAAAAGCCTGTGCCCATCACCGGCCTCCTGTCTGGGGCTTCATCCTGAGCACTCTGCCTGAGGCTCCTGGATACAGAGACCCCAGCCACCGTCACTGTCTGTCACAACAGTATTCCCAGCAAGGGTCTCTCATTTCAGGGTTCCATAGGTGTTCCAGGGGCTAAAGCCCAGAAAATCCTGAATGAATGCCCCTTGTTCATCCCTCAAGGACCTTTGAAAGATATAATGATGTGAAAAAAGCAAAATAAACATAGGAAGGCAGAAGGAAGACAGGAAAGGACAAATGAAACTCCAGCATTTGCTAACAAACACATTGCCTCCACCAAGTGGTAGACATGTTTTGATACATTGTCTCTTATTGATTCAATGTGTTTCTACAAAGGACAATTCTACTTGGAGCATGGACAGAAATCCAGAGACATAAGAGGGGTCTCTAAATTTAAAGACGGCCTTCAAAGAGCCCATACAATGTACTCTGAAGAAGAAGTAGGACCACCCTTACATCATCCTCTGTAGATTTACCACTTATATTTTAAAATAATGATATCTTGGTTTTTTCCCTAATCCCAGAGTTAGTTCATAATTTTAAGCTCAGAGATAAGAGTTTTAGTAAAAGGAACAGCATTAAAAAGAGAACCTGTGGGGATAGTTTAGGATGGTAGCTGACTGATGTGGCTTCATGCTAGGAGATTTTGCTATAAGAAGTGGAAAATCCTAACAACCAAGAGAATTTAGAACTAAGTAGGGAGCATGTGGAATAACAGAGCCATATGACACATAGGAAAACTGAGGCTCAAGAAGGCCATAAAACAAAGCAGGAAGCAGGTCTATGAACAATACATCTCTTGCAAGAGTTCCAGGAAGTCTGTGTGTATGTAGCAAGGAGATGTCTGTGATCTGGAATAGCTTTTTACAGGGCACCTCCTTCCCCAAGGACACCAGAATGGGCAAGGTGTCTTGGCACCTGTGAGAGCGGAGCATAGACCTTCAGCTGTGCAAAAGGCAGGCAGCTGCCTCCGGCGCCACAAGTGAACACAGCCTGCAGCAGCAGCTCTGCCTGCCTAAAGCCTGGCCTCCAATCTCTGGAGACCTACAGAACTAAAATTCACGTATGGCCAGAGGCAGGGAAATCACCCAGCAAGCCTTGGGCATGCTACCAGATTTGGGCAGCTCCTCTGCTGAATTTTAATGAGGTAATTAAGGACTAGATAATAGAGATGGGGCTCTGCAGAGCAACACTCATGGACCTAACCTCTTTGATATGCTCCTGCATCAAGAGGTAACTCTATCACTGGATGGCTTCATTAATATTCCAGCCAGCTCTCTAGCTCTTAAAGTGATCTATGCCAAAGTTTGTTAGTCTTTTAAATTACCTGCTGAGGCCCCCTGGAAAAAGAAGCGATGCATTCTGGAGAAGAGACAGTGTCACAGAGGGTGCTAGAAGAGACAAACCCCCCAGGACTGCAGATATTTCCTTTTCAAAAAGGAACCCAGATTAAGAGCAAACAGGAATAGGGGGCACTGATGAGGGGATGTGGACTGGAGTGGAAAAACCCAAAGAATTCACCCCTGATGCTCCTTTTCAAGAGCCAGGCTACTGGACAACTTGGCTGCTAACTCCTTGAGCCAGCACTTGGGCTCATGACCAGAGAGCTCAGTTCAGGGCCCTAGTCTTACACCCCAAAGAGGTAGGTTGACTCCCACGGTCAGGAACACAGAAAGACTGCCTCCCCTTTTTGCCTACCTGGTATGTTCATGCCAGTTCTTTGCCTTCTTGTACTTCAAGGTCCATTTGAAACTTGCTCCCTTCCAGAAGCTTCCTATCTAATCACAGAAGCTCAGAGCTGGGACAGCAGGTTACAGTCTTTCCCTCTCCTCTCCTCCTGCATTATCACTTTAAAGAATCCCCAACCAAAAGAACCAGCTTTCTTAAATGCTAACCAAACACAGAGAGTTTACTATTTCACAAGTTCAGCCAGACATTTCTTGCCATTAAAAATGTTCTTCCAAAAAGAATTTCTACTTTCTGTGTACTTGAATGCATTAAAAATAGCTGTCTGATGATAGGTCTACAAGCGGGTAGGAAGAGGAGACCCTCAGTGAGAGTCCAGGTCTGCATCTTGACTGTGGTGGCCACACACCCTGAGCATGCACAGAGCTGGCAACATCTGAACAAGCCCGGAGAGCATCAGTCTTCTGGGGTGGATATTGAATCACAGTTATGCTAGGTGTCAGTATGGGAGGAAGCTGGGTAAGGAATGCACTGGACCTCGCTATACATTTCTTTGCAATGTTTTGCAAATCTGTGGTTATTTCAAAACAAGCATTTGAAAAATCCTACACATCTCCTGAAAGATTACTGCATGTCACACACTGTTTAGATACATTTCAGATATCAATGGACTTAAATCAGACAACTACAATGGAGAGTTCTTACTCCTATTTTCTTATTCTATTGGTGGCAATACCTAAACACAGAAAGACTAAGTTACCAGCCCATGGTATTTCAGCTGGTAATGGGTATTAAAATCCAGGCTGTCTGACTCTGAGGCATCCCTGGCTCCATGACCACATTGCCTTGTGATGCTGCATCAGGTGGGAGGAAGATGGAATGAGTTTTACCAGCCTTGGTAGTCAACATAATCACTCTATTAACCACAGCATACAGAATTCTGCCATTCTAAGGGCTTCCACTTCCTCTTTCTCACTTGAGCCTCACAACAACTTATGAGGCTCTTTTCTACAGTTCCCAGATGAAAACACTGAGTTTCCAGTCCTTAGGTTGTAAATCTTGGGCCCCTGCTACCTGAAAGTCTCAGACATCTGTGGCTTTCCAATGGTCATCAGAAACTAATCCCCTTTTTAAACCTTCCAGCTTAAGTGTTTCTGCTTTAACATTTAGATCTTTGATACATTTTGATTTTAGCTTATTACATTGTGACAGATATGAGTCTACATTCAATCTTCTGCATGTAGATAGCCAGTTTTCCATTCAACTTAGCTATTCCCCTTCTAGGTGTCATCCCTAAAGAGTTAAAGACACCATGTTACAGGAATACATGAATACATATGTTTATAGCACCACAATTTGTAATAGCTAAAGCTTGGAAGCAGTCTATATGTCCATCAGCAGATGAATGGATAAAGTGTGATATTTATACACAATGGAGTAGTATTCTGGCTAAAGAAGCACACATTTGGGTCAATGGTAAGAAAACAGATTTGAGTGAGACTATAATGTCAATTGAAACAAATCAGACACACAAGCTTAAATATCACATGGTTTCTCTTATATGAAAAACTCAAAGTATGAATAAATTAAAGAGCAAAATATGTACATAACAGGAAATAGGGAGATCGATTTTTTGAAAATAGAAAGGGAACCAAGAGATGGAAGGAGAGGAGAGATGGAAGGGGAAGAGGACATAAAAGGAATTAAGTTGTGCTTGTGCACGTACCAACTGCAAACATGTATTAATAAAAATAAAAAAATTAAAAACCTTTTAAAGCAATAAAAAAGAAACTGGCCCAAAGAAAAGAGTGATGCTACCCCTCTAGGCATCGGCACGGGCTATGCAATAAAGCAGCAGAGAGTAGTCTCAGTCTCAGAATCCAGCTCCCAGGTCTGCTTACCTCCAGCACAGCATGCAATGGTACACACACACACACACACACACACACAAGTGCATGCACACAAACACACACACCCATACACACACCAAGACTTCCAGTAATTTTAAGCACAATGCATTGCCAACATAGAGAAAAGAAAGTGACAAAAGCAGTTGAGCTGATCTCACGCAGGAAGATGTAGGAAGCCTACATGGGGAAGGGGCTGGGAATGGGGCTGTCACGGAACTACCAGGTAACTGTGACATCCTAACAGTGTTTGTTATGCTGTCATTGGTGGCTTATTTATTTGCCAGAAGACTTTTTGAGTTCCTAGAATTTGCTTAAAAGGTACACATGTTTCTGAGAAGATGTAATTCTCATGTCTATGTGGAATCATGTGAGTAGGTATGAGCCATGGCTAGCCTTTGCTGGGATGAAATATCAGAGTACCTAATACTTTTTGGGCAGTAGGACAGTAAGAAAAGGAGCTTGGAAAAATGAAGGAGCAGGGCATCTAATTACATAGTCAGGAGTTGTTTCTAGAAGAGAAATGCTATGAACTCAATGTTAATGTCCCCACCACCAAATATCTCCTTTGAAACTCTAATCCCCAGTGTGATGGTATTTGGAGAAAAGGTCTTTGGGAGGTGACTAAATCTGAGGGTGAGATTACTGCCCCTGGGGCCGGGGATTCAGTTCAGCAGCACAATTGCCTGCATGGCATGTGCAAGGTCATGAGTTCAATCCCCAGTACCAAATAAATAAATAAATAAATTCAGTATATTACTATTTCACTTAAAAAAGAAAAAAGATTACTGCTTCTGTTAAAAAAGACAAGAAAGGACCTTGTCTCCACTTTGTCCAAGCTTCACTGTGTCATTATAGAACATGCATGCCATCAGCAAGCCTGGACAAGAGCCCTCACTAGAAACTGATCTTGCTGGTACTCTGAGCTTGACCCTTCCTGTTTCCAGGATTATAAGAAATAAATTTCTGTTCTTTACCCCAGCCCCCCTCTCAGTCTATAATCTTAAGTTACGGTAGCCTGTACAGACTAAGTCAGAAAATGATGCATTTCTAGGTATATTCCCTACTGTGACATTACCAATAGGCTCAGGGCATTCCCCAAAGTTCTGTTATAGTCTGCCTTTCTCAGTTAAGCTAGACCCACTTTTCTTGTGGGTCCTTTCTCTTTCTTTACATTTTGGATGCTCCTTCAAAATGCCCTATTTTTGGAAATCAATGCTACTTAAATTGGCTTTATTTCCTTTCAGTAAGATCTAGCATATATTTATTAACTATCTACCCTAAGCAAGGCATCAAGTTACATGTTGGGAGCAGAAAAGGGGATAAGCTACGCTCAGCCAGTGTTTCCTGTAGTCTCCACCAGGGGAAAAGTAGCTCAGCACTCTGGTCCAGAAAAACCTGGATTCCTCCTGCAAGGTATTTATACCAGCCTCTCTGCAGCCATCAGATTCTCCTGCTGACTCTTTCTCTAGTAGAAGGGCCCATGTCTCAGCATGCTCATCAGTTATTATTCCAAAACGGTGCTGTATAACAACCAACTTCCAAATCTTGTCAACTTAAACATTCATTTTTCTCCATCACAGGTCTACGACTAGGCTTGAATTCAGCTGAACTCAGGTGAGCTCAGCTGGAATTTGATCTGGACTACGAATTGAGTTAGGATATTTCCATGTGTCTTTTCATTGTTCCTGGATCAGGGGTTATCCAAGGCATGTTATTATTATGGCAAATGGAAGAAATGCAAGAAAGAAACCAAGACAAAAAACTCAAACATACTCGAAGCCTCTTCTCACCTCATGTATGGCACTATCCCAGTGGTGAAAGCCATGCCCATTACCGATGGGGCACACATTCTGCTTCTACTGCAAAGTGCTTCAAAGTCATGCGGCAAAGCCAGTGAATACATAATTTTATTACAGCAAAGAAGAAAAGCATTAAAACAAATAGTCCGTGTACCATTCAGTAACAAGAGTTTGAGCCAAGTTCCCAAAACTTCACATGCCCTAACAGACCAGATGCTGAGGCCCAAGACATGAGGCAGAATCAACAGACCAGTCAGCTATACTTCTCTTCCATTGTAGCCTAGTGCAAAAATGGATTATTTTAACAAGAAAGCAGCTGTAGACACAAAGGGAAACATCCTCATTGTGTCTTCCTGGCTTGGCTCCAAGCCTCAGTAGAATATGAAGTATAATCTGAAGCAGCTGTCACACAGGTGTAAGGTAGATCACCTCTGGAGCAGTCTGGCAAGCGGAGACGGTAGGTAATAAGGTCAGATATCACGAGGCCAGAACTCTCTCTTTGCTGTCCTCTACGATTCCCTGCCTCTGGTTTCCTGGTTCATGGGAGTAACTGGAATCACTCAGTCTTCAAGATCAAAGTCCTACATTAATTCCTGCCATTTTCTGAGGGGTTTATAATGTTCCAAGCATCAGGCAAAATATACTCTTTTTATATAATCGTGTGAAGACCTTGTGAGCGAACCTTGGTCATCACACTCTGCAGATGAGCTTTAAAGAGGCAAGATAATTTTCTCAAGGTTACATCACATGGAGCGTTCTAGATGGCACGATATAAAGGCAAAGGATACAGAGCTCTTTTGTTAAACAGCATCCAAATTGTTAATCCCAATACTTGGGTCTCTGTTTCACTATTTCTTATTTATTGCCATAGAAACATCCAGAGGGCTAAAGTGAAAACTGAGGAAAAACCTAGTGCAGAGCTAGTCTCCAGTGACTTCGGAGAACAGACATTGGAATCCTTGTCCCATCACTGAAGATCCTGCCCTTCTCTCTGAGGGTCTGCCTTTAGAATACCATCTCTGAGCTACAGCAAAACTCAGTGGCAAAAATCAAGTGAGGAAGTCTAAACTAAGAGAGAAATGTTCCTTTGGGCCTGTGAACTCCTTTCTCCTTATTGACCAGAGTGGCTTCCCCTTTCTAGCCGGCTATCTGAGGGTGGTCCAGGAGAAAGAGCAATGGCCCCTGCTTGGATGACTACAGTGCCTCTAATCCACATGGCTAATGTAGTATAAGTTGATTCAGTCATACTGCCAGTGAGGGAGGGAACACTCTCCTCTTTACCCCAGCTTAACTAAGTTTCTGGATTCCATTATCCCTGCAACTCAGAGCTTGGGAAGCCAACTCCTAAAGAATAGGGGGCTTCGAAGTGAGGAAGATTTGAGTGATTAGGCCAGATAAAGCCCTGGCTCTCCCTAAGGTCCCCTCTTCTAGTCCTCTTGGATTATTGTGAAGGGGCCCCAAATCCATCCCAGGGCTCTTCTGATAGACAGCTTCCAAGGATAGCTGGAACAGTAGCTATCCTGAGGTATCTGGTCTGCCTTCTGATGTCAATCCTGCTGACATCACTTGCGCCAATGCTGGGAAATGGAATTTGCTGATGAAAGGTGAGGTCACAAGTCTCATGCAAAGGACTCAAAATCTCCTCAGCATGCAAGAAGAACCAAAAGACAAGATGGATCCTAGGTCAGATCAAGCCTCTCTTCTGGTTTTCTCTTCCTAGCTTATCTCGCATCTTGTAAACCTCCCAGTAGAATCAACAGGTATGAGAGGAAGTCATGGAACCGTGTCCTAGATATAGAGGGTCTTCCTGTCCAAGGCCTGCTGTCAGGCAGTCCAGAATCCATGGGCCTGGAAAAACAATGAGGGGCAGCCTCGGCCCTGTGTAACCCTTTGCTCCATGTGCTTCTGCACCACAATGTGACAGAGACAGAGAGCAGCGAAAGTCACAGAAGTGTCCTTCAGAAAGTCATCAAAGTGAGCTGTTTGACTTTGGAAAACAAAATAAAGCAGAAGAGACAAAACACTTGACCTAAACTTTCTAGAACAGGGAAGAGCTCCTTCGTGGGCACTCTGATATTCCTCCTACTAAATATGAAAAGGAAAGGGGTCTTGCCAGTCTCTTACATGCCTTCTGCCGCTTCAGCTCAAGGAAACCTTGGCTGGTGAGAAGCCCGTGCCTGGTGCACAGGTGATTTCATGTTCTCCATACCACAGCTCGTGCCAGGCCACGTCACTACTGCCCTTCTCGCTGCCCCCTCAAGGGAAAAAGATTGTTAGTTTTGTACATTCCAGTCAGTGGGACGTTCATGAGGTTCACTGGATAGTAAAGATCCATCCTGTTCTAAAGCTGCCTGTGATTCACCTGTGTATCCCTTTCTTACCTCTGTCTATGCCACAGAGATTTTCTTTCTTTTGAATGTTGGAGGTCTACCTGACCATTGCTTGTGAGACTGGGCTTAGACGTAGTCCTCCTACATAGACATTTCAGCAATTCAAATGCAAGTGCCATAAGGGTCAAGTCTCTGTCCCCTAAACCATAGGACCTCCAACGGAATGGGATGCAAGGCACGTGCTTCTCCAGACACATAACACATGAGGGACACGTGGCTGGTAGTAGCATCAAACGTAGATGTCACACCAACTCCACACCTCACCTGTAATACTGAACACCGAAGTCAGGACCACTAGTGCTGCCTCCTGTCCTGTGCCCTGCTTGGAACCAGAGTTGCTCAAGTTCCCGACAAAATGCTCCAGTCTTAATTTTCCCGTCTTTGCACATAACTCCAGGAGTGATCCACATTAGGAAGGCCAGAGAGGAGGAAAAATGAATGCTCAAGGCAGAGAAAATGCCTTCTCTGCAGCAAAGGAAGCTATAGCACCAAGGAAACAGTGAGCTCAGTGTAGACTGAGGTGCAGCTGCTCCTGGTCTACACTCCTTGCCTCCCTGGCCCTCAGATTGCAGATCATACAGTACCTCTTACATCAAAGCTACCAAACCTATGAATAACAAACACCCTGAAAGCCATTAAAGGCCAAGAGAGACCTAGAGGGCAAGAGGATGGAGAAGTTCCTTGTAGGATTAACCAGTATCTGAAGGTACCTAGGAAATATCAGGAACCTAGGGAAGTCCACACCTTACAAAGAATCTTTCTTCTGCTGGATTGAACTAGTTGATGATATTCTCTATCATTGAGGTAAAGTTGCTGGAGTAGCTTAAGCTATATTCTTAGCTTCACAAAGTGCCCAGTTTGGATGGAGTGGCAAGACTCACACCGAAGTGAGCTAAGGATGTTGTGCTGTGGACAGACAGACCGCACAGGAATCACATGCATTCGCTGCTGCAGGAATTCACATAATGGAAACAGATCACAGGTAAGTCTCAGCTCCTAAAACTGGCAAAGACTTCAGAAGTTCCTAAATGGGAGTCACATCAATGTAAGTAGAAAAAGGATTGGAGAATTTGAAGTGTGAAACACCACACAAACAAGGATATGGTAATAAGATATGCAAACTGTACATTTTAAGCAATGGCAAAACGGGTCATTCAATCCCACTGTATGAAATGATGCTGTCTTCTAAGGCTTGATATTAGCTTAAAATAAAATAAAACCATTTCCCGCTTGATTACAGTTAGAATCAGAGAAAGATTTCCATTCTGACCCTCAGTAGTGTTTAAAATAGTGGAAACAAGCAGATAAGGCATTGAGTAAAATAAATGTTTCTGATCTCAATCCAGTTACTGCTGAATGCAGCAGTGGCTTGGAAAGGTAGGTTGCCTCTGGCATTCTTAGCTCTAAGAAATTTAACGATGGATGAAAATGGATAAAATCAAGATGCACTGATAGAATGGGGAAGCTTCAATATCTCAGAAAATTAGGACCCTTGTAACCAATTTTAAAATGGCTGGATTATAGCTAAATAGGATTTTAAGTCTATTGTAAATGAAAGGAAATCTAATTTAAGTGGGCCACATCATTTTTACTAAAATGCTATAAATGCTAATTTTCTTCCCCTGGCATCAGTGACTTGGC
Source organism: Dasyprocta punctata (assembly GCA_004363535.1). NCBI lineage: Eukaryota > Metazoa > Chordata > Mammalia > Rodentia > Dasyproctidae > Dasyprocta > Dasyprocta punctata. The sequence continues at coordinate 16,028 of RJWM01002259.1, read as the reverse complement.
TTGTGATAGCTGTTTGCGAGGTGCTCAAGTCTGACCAATCTAAAATTGGACTTTCCCAGTCCGTAGGCTGAGCTGGAATCCAAGTTTTCAGGGAGGGGATGACATTAAAGAGAAACAATTACAGTCTTCCTTACTTCGTTCTGGGGCCTCTTCACTATGTGACCAAGGACACTTAGTCACTTTTTGAGAAACACCTCACTCTACCACTTCTAGCCTGATCGGAGCTGCAACATAAAATCTAAGCAGCTGATTTTAATACCTCTCCCTCTTCACATTTCATTATGCTTGTCTATGTTTTAGGCAAAAGAGAAACATCTAAAAGTGGACTCTTCATATATACAAAAGAGACAGAAAAAGACAGGCCAGCACAACAGTGGGCCGGAAGCAGGAAGGTGCGCAAGTCACCAGATGTAAAGCAGAGTATCAGTGTGTGTTACTGAGGTACCCCGGGCTTTCCAACTGTGGAATGATTCTTTTCCTGAATATCCAAATAAAATAACTGGAATCTCTATTTCATTTCCCTACCAAACCACTTCCTTGGGAATGAAAACTTGTTGTGGTTGCTGCTAGTCCCCAAGGCAACTACAATTCACAGCGGATTCTAGATCACAGCAGTTAGCCAATTTTCCTGAACACTTGAGGCTATTAAAAGAAACTACAATACTGAGAAGAAAAAGAAAGAAAAAACTTAACATCCAAATACAATTAAAATTTCTCTTTCTTCCCTTCTTTTCTTTCTTTCTTTCTTTCTCTTTCTTTCTTTCTTTTCTTTTCTTTTCTTTCTTTTTTGAGATAAGTTCTCACTACGTAGTTCAATCTGGTCTCGAACTCTCTGTGTAGCCCAGGCTGGCCTTGAACTCATGGCCATCCTTCTGCCTCAGCCTCCCTAGTGCACCTAAAATCAAATAGCTGTATCCATTGTGATCCTTTCCCTCCTTGTGCTGAAATGTGTCTGCTCAAATCAGAGTTCCTCCTACTGGTTTGTCTGGTCTGTCTCCTATACATTAATCCTAAAATATCTAATAATGGTAGTCATCTTTATAACTACACCTAACATTTATGGAACACTCCATGTAATACTGTTTTATCTGCAGTATTACATGGAGTGCTTTTTTAATCCTTCCCTCAACCATGTGATGTAGATAATACTGTGATATCCACATTTTACAGATTAGCACACTAAAGCACAAATAGATCACACAAATTTACATAGACTTAGAGAACTGGTTAGTAATGGAAGGAAGATCCAAACTCTGGAGTCTGACTCCAGAGACTGTGATCTTTACTTTTTATACTGCACATCCAAAGAAGAAACTCTGCATTCAAGAAAGATCTCTTTTATTTTAAAATAGAAAGCAGTTTAGCTCTCTAGGATGGCGAATTTCATGTGTCAACTTGAAAGCAAGCTCAGCTATGGTTTCCAGTTGCTTGGTCAAATATCAGTCCAGATGTTTCTCTAAAGGTAACTTTACATGTAGACTTTGAATAAGTAGGTAATAAGTGAATAAATCTGTAGAATCACTACATTAGTAGACTTTGAGTAAGTGTATCATTAGATTTCCCTCTACCATGTGAGTAAACCTCATCCAGTCAGCTGAGGGCCTTCAGAGCAAGGACAAGCTTCTCTGAAGCTAAAGGAAGTTGCAGGAAATTGAAGGAAGTTGCCTTGAGACTGTAACACAGAAACCCTGCTCTAGTTTCCTGCTTGCCTCCTGTTTTATTAAGACTCCAAACTGCAGAATTAACCCTTTCTGAGTTTCCAGCTTGCCCTAAAACAGTAAGGTGTGCCACATTCCAAAATCATAACATAATCTTAAACTTTCTCACAAATACATATAAAGAACTATAAATATCTGTAATATACCATACCTAGAGTATAGATGTAAATACCTAAAATCTACAAACTAAACTCTGAGTTTACCTCTGAGACATTGTTCCATTAGGCCTCACAACATCTAGATGGGCATGCTGTTTTTTATTTTGCCAAAAAGCAAGCATTATTATTAATAGTAAATCACAAATATATATAAATTCCATATGATTAAGTAAAACATTCATTTTTCTCATCTATGTGTCTTTTGATTCATACAGGGCCAGACCTAAATAGACATACAAGAGTCTCTTCTCCTCCAGTTTTTCCATCCCCATTGCCAGTGGCCCAATTATTCAGGGTTTGGCAGCCTCTGCAATAAAAACAAAACATTTTTATCTCCTTTCTGAAAGAGTGAAGGTAAAACCATAGTGTCCAAGTAGGCTTAGGTCTTCCAAGTACTTAATATCTTGGTTATATGGGATGTTACACCAAGAATGATTCTGATATGATACCTAAAATGATACTCTTCCCACATAAGATAGACAGAATAAAAGAGATACGGAAAATAAAACCCAAAACTGGTTCTACATTCTTCCAAGGGGAACTTCACCAAGATGTTTCCATACTTCTTTCATGCAGTGAACATCTTGTGCAACCCTCTGGCCCATATACAAGGCAACCTCTGCCATATCCAGAGGGCTTCCAAGTCCAGCTCATTCCAGGTCAGAAGTTCTACAACCTGCTCTGAGGACCCATTTCTTGCCTCTCTACATTAGACATCAAGACATCCCCATGCTTGATGGCACTCACCACTCCCTGCCCAGTGGAACACGGACGTATTATTTATGTGTACATACAAATATATAAGGAGATGTATATGTGAATGTTAGCTGTCCATTGAACCTCACGAGGATGAAAATGACATGAAACCAAGGTCTTCGCCTCGTCTGCTCACTCCTGTTTCCTTAAAATTCAGAAAGGCATTTACTGGGGCAAGGGATATAGTTCAGTGGTACAATGCCTGTCCAGCAAGCACGAAGTCCTGAGTTCAATTCCTGGCACCAATAAATAAGTAAATAAATAAAGCATTTACCATATTGTGCCACATTCAATTAAATAAATAAAAGTAAGGGCTGGGGATTTAGCTCAGTGACATAAGCGCCTGCCTGGCAAGCGTGAGATCGCAAGTTCGATCCCTGGTATTAAATAAATAAATAAATAAATGTATAGTTTTTACATGATTTGAGATAGGGATTCAGCTTTTTAAAAGTTTGAACAAATGATAATGAACTAGCATCATTATTTGTCCAAATTTCAAAGAATTCACTGAATATTTTTCAAGTATTTACAGAAAATTTGGGGGTTCTTGACTTATATGTAATTTTAAGCCATAAAAAAACAGAACAGCTTCTCTTCATTTATTCAATTTTTATGTCCCTCAATATTATCTTAAATACATTTTTGTCAGCACTGGGGTGGTTGAGGTAGGAGGATTGCCATGAGTTCAAGGACAGCCTGAGCAATATAGTTCAAAGCCAACCTGAACTACACAGTCCCTATCTCACAAAAGCAGCATCTGCCTTCTTCCTGGGGTTAATTTCCGAGTATTTTATATGTTTGCCTGTTACCAATATCTTGTCTAGTATTATTTTCAAGTTGATTGTTGATGAAGTAGAGGAATGGTATTGATTTTTATACACTGTTCTTGTATTTAGAACATTGCTGAACTGTCCTATTAGTTCTAACAGTTCATGTAATAAAGAGTTTTATATATAAATGTAATACAATATACACACTGGCAGATGACTTTCTTCCTTTTTGATTTTTAGCCATATTACTTATATTTCCTGTTGTAATTTCAATTTTTTCAAAATCTAGCACCGTAAGAATTATTATGGGCCTGTCTGTGGGTTATAAGTGGAATGTAGCTACCAAAAGTTTTCTACATGATGGCGATGGGACAAGAATAACTACTGCACTGTTTAACACCTGTGGGCTCAGTCCTGGAAAATAAAGAAACAGTGTAAGATACAGACTGTGCATTTGAATCACTGACTCAGTAAGGAGAACAAAACATGTAAAGGAAACCATCAGAATATTAAGTGCTAAATTTCCTGGGAAATTATACATGTGGAAGAACGTTAAGATAAATGCTGCAGAAGATAATCAGAAACAAAAAATAGCCTGCCATGTGTGAACGATTTATTGCGGCTATTAGACCTGGTTTTATAAAGGACAATAAAAAATGGAGTTCTGCTTTGTTCCTTCCTGAAGAAGGTTTAAGCTGACAGTCCCCTCCACTGACCATTGAATTAAATATTTGCATGTAAAAATAATATGAATATTTCTAATTACATTTATTTATTTAAAATTAAATGGCTCTGACACAATTGTCCAAATTGAAGCACATAACTTAATTTCTTCTGTATAGGTGTGTGTGTGTGTGTGTGTGTGTGTATGTAAAAGATATTAGGTAGGAGGATCATGAGTTCAAGCCCAGTCCGAGCAACTTAGTGACAAGGCTCTGTCCCAAAGTAAAAAATGTATATATAAAAAGGACTTGAGACACATTTAGTACAAAGGCAAAGATCCTGGTTCTATCTTCAATAGGTCTTCCCCCAAAAAAAGATTTTCCCCCAGCAGTCTGGCCATGGGCATTTTGTCCCAAGCAGAAGCTCTGAATAGGCTAAAGGCTCTTTTCCAGGCGTTTAGGTAACTTCCATAAACATGCAGTAGAGACTGCTCAAAAACTTACCAGTCAGCCCCCTCCTCAAATGTATAGGCCTTTAGGATTGGCATTTTGCTTCAGATGCATTGCTGGTCCCATGTTTCTTTTCTATACCTTCAAAATATGCCACTTAGTTTAAACCCATATTTGAACAAAACAGGAAAAAACAATATATGTGAATTTCTGGCCTCTCTTAAAAGGTTCTCAGTGTGTGAGCCCCTGATCAGCAGCTTCAGCTTCACCAGATAACTTGTTAAAATTACAACAGCTCAAACCACACCTCAGATGCACTGTATCAGAAACTCTAAGTTCAGACCTCCGTAGTCTGTCTCTTAATTAGCCTTTCATTTCATGTGGTACAGGCTGAAGAGTGAGGATGACAGTCCAAATAGGCGACAAACTCAGCAACACTGTAGGAACCATGAGGGTGGCCCTGAGAGTGAGTTGGGATTTGACAGTAGACTGAGCTGGGATTAGAAGATATGGTCATCTTTGAAACACTCTTGAAATTGTCAATTTATCACGTGACTTCCAGTAATTATAGTGCAAACAACTCCCCACAGATCCACCAGGCTATGCAGAAATGTCAGCTTTTAATTGAGACTGTTGGTGTGAATTGGGTTTATTTTCATTGAGAATACCTTACACCACATTCTGAAATTGCCACAGGGTATCCAAGTTTCCCATGGTTAGTAAACAAAAGAATCACGATCTGATTAAGTAATTTCCAATGTTCTCAGACCTAATGCCCCTTTATTAGTCTCACATAAAATTCAAAGATTAGATAATCTTCCTGCACACACTTAAAGATAAATGCTATACTGGTAATATAAAAAAGAAAGTAATTAATATAAAATAGTATGCATTTTAATAGGTGAATGCTGGGGCATACCTACCAAGAAGAGACAGAGAAGTTAGAAAATTGCCTTATGGACAGAATTTCTGTAAGTGCAAGTTGATACAAGTTTATTATACTCCTAATTCACTTATTATTAATAGTGCTGCTATCAGGGATGGAGTTTCCTAAAATGGTGAACAACACTTAATAAAATACCAAGCAAAAAGGAACAAAAATTTTCCTTCCTTTGCTTCTTCTACGTCTTATCATATACACATCTATTTTAGTACCTACACACATATACTCTTGAAATGAAGTTATCCTATACATACTGTAAAAGTGATTTTCTTATTATACTGCAGACCTGTTTTATGTAAGCATACAAATAATTTCCTTATTATGACAAAAATCATAAAATTTCATATGGATGAGATAATTTATTTCACTAATATCTATAGATATATATGTAGGTGATTTTTCACTTTTTAGCATAAACTCTGCTAAATGAAAGTTTTTTTACATAAATTCTTGCAAACTTGTACAGTTTTTTTTAAGCATTTGTTTCTAAAAATAGATTGCTGGGTGAAAAGTTGTACACATTTTAAGTGTTGTTATATATTACAAAATTGCCCTCCAAGAACTGCAATTTATATTTTCACAATAGAAGCTGAAATACCAATTTGCTTATACCATTATCAACAGTGGAAATTATCAAGCTGTTAATCACTATCAATATGGTAAGTGAAAAGTGATACATCATTGTTGCTTTAAATTATAACTTTGATTATGAAGCTATTTTCATTTGTTTATCGGTTTTTTGTACTTTGGTAAATTACATTTACATGTATTTTTCCCATTTACCCTTAAGTTGTTAATCTTTCTGCTATTGATTTGTAGGAATTCTCTGAACATTTAAAATGTTAATTCAGTTTATGCTGTATTGACTATACACTACGTGGTTCATGCTTTTTATGTAGTAGTTACATAGTAAATGTGGGTTAACTTAAAGAATGAATAAATGTTGTATTTTGTCATATAGAAACTCTAAACTTTATGAAGTCAAATTTGCGTTCTTTCATTTGTAGTTTCTGGCTTTAGTGGCAAGCAATGAAGGATTAGAAGAAAATGCTCTTCTCATAATAGGTTTTTAAAATATTGAATATTTAATCTACCTTAGCTTGATTAATGTGCAAAATAGATTTCTTGCTAATTTAAGCCAATCCTTCCAAAATCCTTGACTAAATAATCAACATTTTCTTCATTGATTAAAAGTACTAACACCATCATACATAAAACTCTAACATAAATTAGACTGTTTATGAATTTCCTTCTCTTCAATTTATCTACCTATTCAATGCCAGAACCCCATTATTGTCAATATACTTACTTCACAGCTTATTTTGATAGATGGTAAGGCATATCCCCGAAGTATTTTTCCAAACCTTTCTTGCCCATTTATTATTCAAATCTTCCTTTGACAGAAAAGTAAGAATTAATTTGTCAACATTGCTACAACTTAACATTAACACCAAATTAGCATTAAATTTATAGACTATTATGGCCAGAATTTACATCTTCAAACTATGTTCTACTGTAAAAGATACACAGATCAAGAATCAACTTCTGGCATTACTTTGAATGGATCTGAACGTATTCTTCATTTTCAAGCTAATTACAATAAAGTCTAATTATTACCATTAAATTATGATATTCACTTGACACTAAAGATTGAATGTTAATTATAAAATAAATTAATTCTGCATTGACATTTGTTTCAGGTTATTGGATGACAGCTTTATTAAAATATGACATCTGATTGAAGACAGGTTTCTCTAATAATTAAAATATTTGTGACTCCATGTCAATGAATAAAATTCTTCCCCACCAGAGTGGAATCATGTTAAAATCTATATTTTCAAGTACAGATATTTATTTTAAAAATGAGGCTTATGTGAGAACACTGGCAATACTTAAGGGAAAGACACCAAAGTTTTGGTTTAGCACGGTCCAAAGTTAAACCTTTTACTCTAACGTAAACCTTCTCTGCTCAACATGCATTAATCAAGCAAGACAGGACAAAAATCTCTGAAATACAAATTGAATAAACATGATTTCTACTTTAGGAAAACCTGAAGTAGTAGTAGCGAGTGATGTAATTTAAAATACTGCTGGAGAGACTAGAGTTTGGTCCTAGAATCCAGAGGTCTGCGATATCCTCAATTTAAGATTCTCTCCACGTAATCAGTAATCTCCCCATTGCCCTTTATCTGCAAGGAACAAGTAAGACTATGTGACTAAGTGCCAAGATGCATGATGCAGCTTCCAAGATCTACGGTTTTAGATTAGAAAAAAAAACAAGTCATGAGGTCTCAGCCAGGTTTTGATAGTAGGAGCAGAAACATGCAAATTTTTAGTAGTAAAATTAACAAGAAACTATGAGACCAGTGACTACTGGTTGAGGAGTAATGAAATATCAAAACTGGTATATGGGGTGATGTCCAATCATGGAGAGATTTGGATCTCAGTCCAATGATCTCTTGTTGATCTCTCAGTGAGAGAAATGATCTGTCACGCAAAGCAATGACAGAGCGCCTTGACATGGAAGAAGACTGTGCAAATAGAATTAAAAATACAATTATGGAAACACCACTGAATGGAGATTCAAACTTCCATTTATTCAAGAATTAATTGCTGCATGAGAATTCATCAGTTAAACTCCTATACTTTTATGTGATAAAAAAAAAGGTGGTAGGCAATATACCAACGAATATATTATGTTCTGTTAAGAACTGTGATGGGAAATCAACCAGGAAAAAGAGACAAAGAATAAGAAGATGCTATAAGACTCTTAGGTGAAAAGAGCTTTCCACAGGGCTAAACAAGATGAAAGAGTGACCCATGTGAATATCTGGAGAAAAAGCATTCCAGATAAAGGAAAATTAAAGGCAAAGGCCCAAATTAGGAGCATACATAGGAGCCAGTGTGGCTTAAGGAAATAGGAATGAAAGAGACACAGTAGGAAATGAGGCAAAAGAAACAGCTGTGGAATAGAGTACAATACTGAATAAATTTTGGTAAGAATTTAAATGTGTAGCAGAAGAATTGGTCAGCAGTGGGATCAGTGAGCTATTTTAAAATTACAATCGAAAGTATTTGCTGATGGATGGGATATGTCCAAATCTTGGGTTGAACAACAGGAGAAACGGCCAGTGTTCCTTGACATCTTTTATCTCTCCATGGAATTTAAATCCTCAATCTTATCTCATGTTACAACCTTTCTCAGTTCCTTTCCACCAGGCCTTCTGGAACCCATGGTCCAGCATCAGCAAAATCCCTGACATTGCAATCCTTTCAGTAAATATTCCTTTATGAGTTTCTGCTCTACCTGAGGCCTGTCTTACACCTGAAGGGCATTCTTCCCTTACTAATCATTATGTGATGCTGTTTACTCTCCCACACCCTTCACTTCTGAGCCTGGAAGTCATAAGTATTCTCCATGCTTCCCATTGCCACTTTGAACTAATTTAAAAATGAGAGATTCAGAAAGTGTGTCTTGGTTACTTTTCTCTCATTGCAGAGACAAAATACCCACACCCAAAATTAAGGAAGGAAAGGTTTATTTAGCTCACAGTTTGTGGAGGCTTCAGTGCATCATCAGCTGGTTCCAAGGCAGAGTAGCTTATGGCAGAGGGCAACAGTTTATGGCAGTGGAAAACAGAAAAACCAACAAGAGCAAAAAGGGGAGGAGCACAGAGAGAAGACTCTTTCTGTACCTTATATTGTATGTAGGCCACCCATCCTCTGGCGGGTGTAGCACTCACACCCATAATCCTAGCACTGGACTATTAATCAATCACAAACTAGAAGTCCACCCAAATGACTTCTTGAGGCTTTGGGGGGACATCTAAATACAAACCTTAACACTGAGACACTTTAGAATCAATGAAAATCCACTCCTTGTTTGCAAAATTTTTACTGAGAGTGGTTATTATCTTTATATTACGGGTGATAGCCAGGTTTGAAATTGATTGCAAGATCTTAGGGACACAATATAGGGCTTACATTTTCATTTGCTCTTAAAAATGCTCCATTTTAAAGCAAGCAAAAAAATGAACAATGAAGTATGCACAAACACAGTTCTCTGAGCATACATTGTATCCCCAAACACAGGGATGCAGCCTCCAAAGCCTAGCCATTCACCCATGGGGAACTGCTGTCAGGAGAAGGTGTATATGGTGAGTTCCTAATCACAAGATTTTTCTCAGTAGTATTTCCTGATTGTGGCAGATTGGTTCTGCTAGGAAAAGTATTTACATTCATATGCAGTCATGGGCTTTTTTACTGGTCCACATATAAGGAAAAGGTTTTCACCAAGGGAAATAAATCTCTTGGTTTTTCACTGTGATACTATTTACAGCCAAGAAGACTCTACATTGGAAAAATGAGAAAATACAGACAAGTGACAAGGACTCACCCACCCTCCAGAGAGCCTCTGTGCCTGTGCGTGGCCTGGTCCTGTCAGCCATGGCAGGGGGAAACTGAGGTTTCCTGCCCTTTTCTCAGCTCCTAGCTCCCACAAACATCTCCCGCCTCTAACAACACACTTCATGTGCTTGGTGAATTAAAGGATGGTCCGTACTTCTTGTGCATTCCCACACTGGCCTTACTTAGCCCTGTGATAGCACTCAGTACACGCTCTCCATTTGTAGGACTATCTCACTAAATGAGGACTTCCACGAGGGAACTGATGTTCTAAGCGCTGGCCCCCCGACAGAACGGGCAGCAGTGCATAAAGGGAAGATCTGGTTAGTTATGTGAAAATGCATACTACAAGGCATACTGCTGAAAAGCTGTGTTTTCCATTCTGAAATACAGCTCCGTACACTGTTTTCTTACTTCCCTCTTCACAAAAGTGTGTCGTTTCCTTCAGATCTGTGGCACACATAACAGTAAGTTCAAAGAAAAAAAACACTTATTAGGAGATGTGAATTACTAAAATTTAGGGGTTTTCTTACTTTTCTGTAACAGATTCAGAAGTCCAATATCTGCAGGGCAAATGGGAAGCTGTAAACTCAAGGGTAAAAGTAGTTTTGAGTCTAAAATATGTAGAATGTATGAGCAGGCTGGAAATCAAGCAAGATTTGCATAATAGTCTTGAGGCAGAATTTCTTGTTCTCCTTGGAATCATCTCTTAAAGGCTTCCACCGACTAAAGGAAGCCCAGGCCCATTAGTGAGGGTAATCTGTACTCAGAGTCAACTGATTGTAGGTGTGAACCACATCTGAAAAATATCTACAGAGAAACATTTAAACTAGTGTTTGACCAAAGAGTTGGCACCACAGTCTAGCCAAATTGACAAAATTTAACCACCACACCTTCATTCCGGAGCTGGCACAGAACTTGTTCTCTAATCTTAGTCGAAAATAAAACCCTAGGCAAGAATGCATCAAACAATTGCTTCATACTTCGGGCGGGAGCAGAAATTGGCAAGTTGAGACTCAGAGTTATATCAAAAGGACTGGTGATAGCCAGGTCCTAGGTGCAGGAAGTTGGAAGACTGGTGTTGTGTTGCCTCAAGTCTTAACACAAAGTCACAAGAATCAAGACAGGGTAGCAGTAGTGTAAAACTGAGCATAAAAATCTATCGAATAGAATACAGAGTCCCAAATATATTCATAGATATGTGCTCTACTGATTTTTAACAAAAGTACCAATCTGAAAGGACAAAGTATTGGACCAATTGGATATTCATTTGGAACAAATATAAACCTTGACTATTTCAACACCCCATACACAATAAGTAACTAGAAATAAGAAGCTATAACAAATCCTAATAGGAAAAAAATTCATAAAGTTGGCATAGGCAAAGTTTGTTTCTTGTTTTGTTTTGCTTTGCTTTGTTTTGTTTCGTTTTGTTTCGCTTTGCTTTGCTTTGTTAGTGATGATGCCGAGGAAATGAATCCAGGGATTTCACATTGAGGGACATCAACAACTCTTTCTACATTTTATTTTGAGAGAGGAAATCTCTAAGTCATTGTGTAGCCCAGGCTAGTCTCAAACTTGTGATCCTCTTGCCTCAGCCTCTCAGAGTGCTGCAATTGCAGGTATATGACACCTATATTTGGCTGGCAAAGATTTCTTAAATAGTATACAAAAATCTTGAACTATAAAAGAGAAAGAGAAAAAAATAAATTTGAGTGTATCAACTGTTTAAGATCAGCTCTTGGAAAAATATCAAGAAAACTGACAAAACATTGCAATAAACATGTCTGATAAAGACTGGTATCTAAAAATATTTGAATACCTACAAGTCAAGAATAAGAAGACAACCTAAAATTTTAAAAACAGGCAAACATTTTGAGACACTTAATATGTATATAAATGATAAATACACATGTGGGAAGAACCCAATGTGATTAACAATAAGAACATATAATTCAAACTAAATTAGATGCTACCACATACTTTCTAGAACGGTGGAAGAAGCAAAGACTGACAACACGAGTGCTGATGAGGATGTGGACCAACTGAAAGTCTTACGTATTGCAGATGGAACTTTAAATAGAAAAAACATCTTGAAAAACAGGTTGAAAGTTTCTTAAATGATAAATATCTATCTGGTGTCCCAGAAATTTCATCCCAGGTAATTTACCCAAGAAAAATGAAAACACATACCATGTAAAGGTTTGTTTTAATAATATTCTTAGTAACTTTATAATAGTCAAAATTTGGTAATAACCCAAATGCCCATCACCAAGAAAAAGGGTGGATAGTGGTATATTCATACCATGCAATGTTATCGAGTAGTTCATAGGGTTGCAGGTGAGGCCCTCCATGCCTACCTTGTGAGTCTCTCCATGGCTCTCCTGGTCCTCTTTGCTACACGATGGCAGGATTCCAAGAGAAATATTCTAACATAATTTGGCAGAAATAAATAACATTTTTTGTGTTTTGGAAATCACATACCATCACTTTTGCCACACTGTATTGGTCAAGGCAGTAATAATGTCCCTCCCACATTCAAGCATAAATGACACAGATTCTACCTAGTGACGAGGAGCAGAAAAGTTCTAGATGAACACAGTGTATAGAAGATACTAGTGCATATCATATCTTTGTAAAATCCAATCTACCACACATTAAATTAAAAACAAAAATTCACAAAAGCTACAGACATTCAACACAGGCTATTATGAAATACATATCCACACTGTTTAAACAGCCCATACAAATCAATACTAAAAATACAAACAGCGTAGGAAAGAAGATAGTAGAGGATACCAATAGATTTCTCACAAAAAAGGAAATGCAAAGACCAATGAAAATACAGAAATACGCACAGCCAGTTTCAAACTCACTTCTCAGTAATCTGGGAAGTATAAATTATAAAAATTTGAAATTATTTTGAACACATTAAATCGGCTAAACTCTAAAGTCAGTCAATATAAGGTGTTGGCTGTAAAGCAGCTACACATCCCATATCCTCCGGGTGCCAGTGACTAACTACTTTTGAAAACTAGGCAATATCTAGTGAAGCTGATGATGCCTATGCCTCTGACTTAGTTTCCACTTCCAGGTTTATAGCTGGAGAAACACTCTTATCTATGCAGTAGGAGAAATGACGACAGTATTGTTTGGAATGGTGACAGAATTTAAAACAATGCAAATATATCAATAAGAGAATGATTACACTGTAGTATATTTCTACAATGAAGTATTATGGTGCAAGTTAAAATTAAATTTTTCTACAATAATTAAACATTAAAATACATGTAAACATATAATGTGGAGTAAAAGGTTATAAAATGATAGCCAATGTGATGTCATATATATATATATAAATTTTAAACTTCTAAAACAATCCTATGCACTGCTACATATACATGTTTTTAAAAGTATTAACCCATAAACATTCATGTTAAACAAAAAATTCAAAATAATGATTCTCTTTGGAAAGAGAGGAATGAAGGATACAAAATAGAACCAGTTTTTTGTACACAGTAGCCATTGAATTCTTGAAAAATGCTTTATCACTTTAAAATCAAAGGCAAAATGGAAAAATATTGGCCAATATTTGTCATTTACTGCCATGTATACAATTCTGTATATCTAAAATCTATCTTTATAAAGACTTGTGCTACTGTAGCAGAACTAGGTAGAACGGGTCATACAGTTAACCTAATCCAACAATCCTTTTCTACCATAATCTGAAACTCATTTTAAAGAAACAGAAAGTCACGTTGAGAAAGACTAGATTTCCTTAAATCCACATGATGAGTTACTAACATACATGAAATAAGGAAAGTCTCATGACCCCCAGATAATCCTTTTCCTTCCGCAAAGAACTTTTTCAGGAGGATTTTAAACTGTTATCTTGGCTGCAACTGTTTGATCTAGACAGGAGTGACAAATATGTCAATTCCTGCCATGCATATTAGAAGACAAAAAGGACACCCAGACGGGGCTTCACACTGAGGCAGGAAGCTGGTTTATAAATCTAGGTGCAACACTGCCTGAAACCCTGCCATTAAGAATGATTTATTTTACTTCAATGTGCCTTGTCACTAATTTTGTTAGAAAACAGAACACCTACAAGAAATGTGAGAACTTCAGGCCTGAGAACTGGAGAAATTCAGGGAAAAACAGTTACAGGATGTGGCAAGGAACAAGTTGAGAACCTCCACTGTAGTCATCTCCGATTGCCCCAGAACATATTCATTTTACCTCTGCACAAACCATTTAGGGACAACTCTCAAGACATGGATGAGGAGGTTCTAGAAAAGATACTCAACCACCTTACAATCCAGGAGACTGATCAGAATGTGACCAAAGAACTTCTATTTCCAGAAAGCACATTAAAATTTTTGGAAATCTTGTAAATAATTTAAGTAGCCTAATGCTCATTAACATTAATGTATTCTTCACAACTGCTTCCATGAAATACTGATCTGTTAGCTATTTTGTTTCTTTTTCTTCTTTTTCTTTTAAGCTTAATGAAGCCTTTAATCTTACTGTAAGCAGCATCATTTATACTAGAAAATAGTCTCCTTGGATAGCAAAAAAAAAAAAAAATCTCTCCCCAAAATGCAAGATAAAGACAATGAATTATTTTGATCTCCCTCCCAGTTTTCTACCTGACCAAAGGCTGTCTATAGTTGAACTGGGATCCCAAGTTTATGAAAAATAGTACTCACTCCTACAATCATCATTATACAATGGCCATGTATTCCATGAGAATATAGCTCAACAAAGCACAAGCAGGAAAACTTGGACTTTTGTTTGTTAAAAGCTCTGAGAGCTGACTGTTGTCTAATACATTGCATTCCTGCTCCTTTTCACTCTTTTTATACTCAATCACTTTAATTTACAGGGAACTTTCACAAGTACCTAGAAACAACTCAAATATGCTGATCTTTACTTAAAGAGCACTCTAACAATGCTGCAGCAGACTTTAAACACACTCCTCAATCCAGCTATGCTCAAAACTAGATGATATTTTCTTGGGTTATTTTAATCTGCATTCCAAACTAATTAATGTCTGTTCCTTTACTGCCACTGTCCTTTTATTTGTGCTTATAGTGGACCTGTGATGGTTACAGAAAACCCGAGGCACCTTTCACAGATGAGGTTTCTTTCCCAGGTCCCAAATACATCATTAACCTTTGCGCTATGTCCTATGCACCTCTATAAAGACTCTCTAGACATCTGTGCACGGGTGGTGATTCCTGTTCCTTACCCCACAGTTGCACGGTGCATTTTTATACTTCAAAATGTTACTTAAAGCTCTGGTCATATTTCTCATTGAACACTCTTCATTCCTCAGTGAACACTCTTCACTCGACCTATGATATTTGACCTTATATTCCGAAGTCATACCCTGAGTATGTATTAATCAGTTACAGTAAATTGACAATTGATCTGATGCTTTACTTCTTATAATTTTATAATACTGTTTCTTTGAAGTCAATCTCTTCAATTTAAATAAGTCACTTATTCTTAATTTTTGATTTTCCATTAGTATAAAAAGCAGACACTGATTGGAAAGAAGTTTTAAGATTGAAGTATGGCAAGGTGAGATAAATGCTGTACTTTATGTGATCTAATGAGTATTTCATCGCACTACCCATATTTCACTAAGGGAATGTAAGAATCAGAAGAAAATTACTATTACATAGAGAATTTTGGTTCTCTACATGACTTAAGCTTCCAATCTTTCCACTACAGATTCAAAGCCGAGACAAATGACTATATGCATGATTTCATAAGGTATTAGGGCCTGGGATCTAACAAGTAAAGTCAATAACTATTTACTGAGTACATCCCATATGCCTACTATTGTGCTTGGCTGAGATAGGGGAGAATGACCTCAGACATTTCACATTTGGATGGGGGAATGCAGTCACATAAAGAATTATTATTACATATGATCAACTTTGTTAAAAAGGAAAGCAGAGCCGGGCGTGGTGGCGCACGCCTTTAATCCCAGCACTCGGGAGGCTGAGGTAGGAGGAGCGTTGTGAGTTCAAGGCCGGCTTGGGCTACAACGCGAGCGCAAGAGTGGCCTGAGCTACATAATGCGACCCTGCCTCAAAAAACTAGGGCCAGGAGGTTGGCTCAGTGGCTTAAGCGCCTGCCCTGGCAGGTGCGAG